>JAUZND010048112.1:0-19911 GCA_034780555.1 Coelogynopora nodosa | reverse complement strand
ATGAGGCAGAAAAAACTGGCAATTATAGAGAACTTTTAATAAAATCGAATGCATTACGTACCAAAAAAGATACCAAATTATCTGATTTAAAAGAGTTAGATAAGTCTATCAAATTAAAAGAGGGTGGACTGTAATATGCATTTATTATTTACGTTCAATTGACATTTTGTATTTGAAGTCTGTATAGAATACTTTAATAAAATTTCACTTTAAGATTCTACTAAATCTATCTAATTTTTCTGAATATTATTGTACTAAAAAGTCAGGGAAAAGTCAGGGAATTTGATCTTTGAAAAAGCGTGGCAACCTTGTATATCATCAATCAATTACATGTTTAAAATCAGATATAGAATCTCTCTAACAATTATATTAATTTGATTCGGATATATTATTGTAAAATTAATTAATTTTGTCGTTTATTATTAAGCTGTTTTGATTTATTTCAGTATAGTGCCACTTAATATATGTATAATGTTATTGATTCAATGATATATTATTGATATTAGATTCAGTTAATGCTTGTGTACGTTTTTAATCTATTTTAGGATATGCTACTGATTGAACAAGATATCAAGGTACATTTTAAACAATTTCGGAAAAAGTTGGAAAATTTGGAATGTGAAATGATCGCAAAACTTACCACACTTTCTGCTGACTATTTTGCCAAATGTGCCAGGGTGCGTTCCGATTTTGCTATGACACGTCGTGCAATTGAGCCATATACTGAATTAACCGCTGATCTGCATACGCGTCTCAATAATGAAACCGATTTGTTCTCTCTAGAGGAAAATATACGAAACAATTTGATCAAAATTAAGGACAATATTACTTCACTGACTAATCTAGGAAGTTTGCGCTTTGATTTAACTTGGAAGAGCGATGACACGGAAGAAGATGTATTGTGCTTAGATAAGTTTGGATCTCTTTCTGCCGATGAAATCAAGGGCACTTGCTCCCTAGTGCGTCAGTTTAATGCTACTAATAGCAATGATAAGGTTCGTACTTGTATTGAATCGATTTCTAGCCTCACCAACGGCAATATGGCTTTAGTTGACATTGGTAACAATAAAGTCAAGGTGTTTTCGCAACTTGGTCGATCCTTATTTTGTTTTGTTGGAAGTGGTACTTTTTTTGCAAGAAATCCTTATGAAGTTGTTCCTGTAGACGGTGGTCGCATGTTGATTTCGGATCCAAGCTCAGAAAAAGTTATTCTATTCAATTCCAACGGTATTGGACTGACCACGTTCACTCTTCCAAGTTGCGGTGTTATTTGCTCTATTGGTAGATCATTTGGATCAAATAATATACCACGGGTGCTTGATCGTAGTACAAGTTTATTGGGTACATCCAAATTTGAACGGCCGAAAGTGCCTTTAACACGCAATGATTTTGAGAGACGTTACTCTGTGAAACTAGATAAACTGTCAGTTGACGACAAAGTAGATACCCAAGAGGTTACGACCTCTGAATCAGATGCTGTTTATGATATACTTGTTTGTAATACACATCAAAAGTCTTTGCAAACGTTATGCGTTGAGGGGAATGATCTGTATATAGTGTCAGAGAAGTCAGTTGCAACTAAGTGTCTTTTCGATGAAGGCGCTTGTAGGGACTTGCGATACATTACTGTTAACACATCTGTTGGCCATATATTTGTTACAAATCCGAAGACTTGTTGTGTAGCAGTATTTTCGGCCAAAGATGGATCCTTACTAAACTGTTATGGTCAAAAGGATGGACTAGGCACTCCTGGCGGAATGGTTATTGATCAGGTGGGGCATCTACTTCTTGCCGATACACTCAATAATAGAATTCATGTTCTTTCTCCAGAAGGTAAGTTTCTACATTTTCTAAGCTTTGAGTTAATCGCAGATTGGGAAAGTGTTAGTCACAGTCTTACGGCATATGATGAAATTATGGGTAGTCCTAACCATACTTACAATATCCCACGGCCATTTACTTTAGCTTTAGACGTTTCGGGCCGTACACTATGGATTGCGGAAAGAGATGGTTTGATCAAACAGTTTAATTATTTGTCATAGTGGAACAGTGTTTCTTTTATAATTGACTGAGTGAAACCTTTTCATTGTTCTGTTGATGTGTTGAAAAACTGTTGCATAATATTTTACATTTAAAGTAGATGTATTTCTCTCACGCATTGCTGTTATGTAGCTGAAATTGTGATACACCAGTGTATATTTTTAACTTTCAAATTGATAAAATTACACATTGTAGCCTACTTAGGTTGTGAATACAGTTACAGGTTTTAATTACAGGTTGTTTGCTATATATATATATATTAATATTTTAATGTAATGACAAAACATAATGCAAGCACCATGTTATAAATCATCAACAACTGTTTAAGAATAATTATTCTATTTGAGTATCAATTTATCAACATTCTATGTAGATAATTTTATGGATTATGCTCTAAATACTTTTGTTTTCATAAATAACGTACGCTAAAATGAGGAAATACTATTTACGGAATTATGATGTAATTTTGAAAGTGTCAAGCATGTATACAAAAATAGATTTTTGCGCAACATGTATAGTTTAAATACTTTTTACTACAATATGGATAATTTTATTAATTTGCTTCAAGAAATAGTATTTTTTGTGTTATTTACTTGAGTTAAATGTTATCGATATAACATATAAATGCAAAGTCTGTTTATTGTGGGTCTATATTTTTCAGTACATAAAACTTATATACTTGTTTCGCACAGTGGTTCCCAAATAAGTGGTTACAGTTATCGTTCATATAGTCTATTATTGTATTGCTATCATTACCACTGATATGTACTTTATTTCAAAGAAATACATGAGGAAGATAAAGTTAAACAAGTATTGTTATAGAATAGATTTATTAATTTTTTACTAGATGAAAGCTGTAAACAATTGAATGAACTGATTCATAACATTTTTTCGTGAGTAATTTATAATTTTCTTGTTTTTTATAACATATTTGATACGCACATAAATAGACAAAAATGTTATTATTCTCTTTATATTATTTTTTAATATTTTGATTATGTGTCAAAAATGTTTACATGTAGTATATAAGCGGTCATTTCATTGAAAGAATGCGCGCCATACATTCAGTCAAGCTAGTAAGGAACGAGTGACAATTATATTTTGATGCACTAAGTCTTCTATTGCATTTTTAGTATATTTTTAGCATTTTATTCTGTATAAAATTGATATTTTCACGTGTAATGTTTGCTTTTTAATATTTCATTATTTATTTCACTATGCCTTCATAACTGCAATATTTATTATTTAATATTTTACTTATTTATATCACACTGTTTTCTTGTAACTGACATTTATTATGTAATATTTGTTGTGTCTTCATTTTTTTAAATTTATTGGAAATTTATTTCTATATACAATAAAATATGGTGTATTCGATCTCCCAAAATCTTGTTATATTTGAACTTATACGTTAATTTACATATTATGCACTCTTTATTAACTTTAGAGGGGGTATAAAACTACTCAGTATACAATTTTCATATTTTCTTAAAACATCAAGAGATTTGAGCAAGAAATTTGGACTATAAAAAGCGGACGATCACCCCATGTTATGCTTATGTTATTTTGTATTATAGATGTATAAAGTCTGTATTAGTATTATATATAAGTCCGTTTAATTTTATTGCTGCTGTTATATTTATAGTTACGACCATAGATATGTATTCCTTTCTCTTACAAACAATTAAACAAACAATCCATATCTATGGTTACGACTTTCGATAAGTATAATCATTGATTCTAACTTGCTTAATTTAATGGTGTTTACTGATCAACTTACCATGCGTGAAATAAAATCTCCATAATATGTCACTAGAAAATATGACATTTTAAACTTCTAAAAATAAATTTCGAGTGTATATTATAGATTGCGTACCAATACAATTTATTCATATAAAATATTATTTGAAAAGTAGTGGTGCATTTTCGAGACTGTTGAAAGTAGGAGAAACATTTTAAAATAATTTTGAAAGCTTAAAACATAATTTTTTAACAGTATTTGATATTCGAACTTAATCATCCGAAAAATGTTATAACTTAAAACAGCTGTTTAGCTTTATACTGAGAATTGTATCCATTTGTAAACATTACATATATATTTATGTAAAATTCGTATATCATATATTGAAGTATAGTTGGCTTTCATAAAACCTGTTAAAAATAAAATTACAAATTGAAGTATATAGTCTTCTTGCTTATTTCATCATGGACGAAAGTTCTTTCAATTTTAATTGATAACATATGTATTTTAATATTGTAAACAAAAATGTTATCAGATAATTAAAATAACTTTATATATTATACATTTTGATGTGAAAAGTTTTAATTGATGTAAGCTCAATAAACATTTGTAAACTACCCCAACCGGTTAAAATAACATTATAAAAAGTATACTGGTTTAATAAAATAATATAACGTCTAGTAGTCGCAAGTCGGGTTTGATCAACAATAGATTGCAATATATTGTATATAGATGTAAATGCTATCCGAATTTATTTGAATTAAAAAAATATGTCGTGATTTTATTTAATAAGGGAATAAAAGTTTACAACTTGTTTATAACGTGGATATTAGTTATCTACCAATTATATTCCCTTGTTTCCAATTTCGCAGTGACGGTTATAGGATTTTTTGGGATGGCTGTGGGAGCCGCCCATGTACAATGTATATTCAAATCAGCCGGCCCCTCTAAGGGGCTGCCGAAATAATATTTTCAAGACCAGTGCGCTCCAAAACACTAGGGTGGCCTATATTTTCCATGCATTAGTTACAATTTTAGTATAGGCTACGTAGGATAGCAACAATTTTGACGCCCTTTACAGCTTGGCAAGATGGCTTTCCTGATCTGGCCATATTATGGTATATGTAGATTAGCCACTTATTTTGGTAATCTACAACTTACCTCATATTTTACTAGTTTAATTTATTATTCCGGCCGATTGAATCAATTTTTGACATGTATAAGCTATCTCTCTCTAGAAAATCACAATAGGTAGTTTTGATATTCTTTTGGTGAATTTATCGAGATTTTAAATCCTTTAATGTCATCATTGAAACATAATAAATTATGCTTGTTTTGATAACAATTTAATTTTTAAAATGTGACTAACTTTGCTTATAGACAATAATATATTGAAAACGAATTCAGTATAATTTCACTAAAAGTACTTAAGTACTACTTATGCACCACAAATAAAGCTTACTTTTTTTCTTTTTCAGAAGCCAATTTTATAATAAATCTCACTTTTAAAGATTATATAATAAAGAACTATATCAACGTAATATTATATTATTTATTCTATAATAATTTATACATTTGCAATTACAAAATTCTGCTATTATGTTGTCGCGTTAATATCATAAATGAGTAGAATATCATATTTTTTTCTTTTCTTTAAATTACTTACTACTTTCTTCTAGCTTTTTATGATAATAAGCAGAAAGAAGTATATCATTATTGATTATATCTTATTATTGATTATACATAGCATATCATGATTCGTGCTCCATATATATGATACAGATTATTTTATTTACTTAACTGAACGCATTTACTCTATGTACGCACTTTTTTCCGTTTCTGTTTGCTTAATTTTCATCGTTTACACACATTGGCAACCATCAATTTAGCAGAAGGTAGAAATACTTAAATGTCACACAAACAATATTTGAAATCACTAAGACTAAAACTTTTGAAATATATAATACATACTAGACTTTTATTTCAAACAATGGAAATTTAATAGTTATGCTTCAAAAACAAAATAACTTATATGAGGATGGACTTGGAATGGACTATAGTGCAATTCAGAAGGCCCAACGAACTTATCTAAATGATTTGAATACTATCAATGCTGGATCAAGGAATCGTAAGTATCTCTTTATTCAAGCGATTCTTACCGGCGATCTTCCAAATATCAGAATCATGTTGCGCAAGAAACAAATAGACATTAATGCATATAACAGCCGAGGATACACAGCTCTGCAAGAAGTTATATTTCTGCAAATGACACTGAGTTGTCCACAAATATTTCTTTATTTATTAAAGAAAGGAGCTGACTATTCGATTTGTGACCGTTTGGTAAAAAGGGATTCTCTCGCTTGGGCCTGCTATCTTGGTGGAAAAGACGAAATGCAAATACTAATTACTAAACAGGAAAATGATGTCGACTATGGAATGCGCGACACATTTGGAAATACATATCTTCATCTGAGTGTGATGTCCGGCTCGTTGTATATTGCTCGCTGTGTCGCAATTAATATGGTGAAGTTTGGAATCAGTGTTGATCAAACAAATGTTGATCAACTTACGCCATATCTTTTTGCATGTCGACTCGGCTATTCTCAGATCGCTGACATGTTGCTGGATGAATGTGGAGCTTCATCGACACAATTCGACATTTTGACATTTCGAGACAGTAAGCTATGGACTGAGATCGGCTATGACGAGCGTCAGCGTCATCTCAAACGGACTAAATTGGAGAAAGAAAATCAAAGCAAAATATTGGGACGTCGCTCTTCGAATCACCCAAAGTTAAATCCAGTTTTCACAAAGCCAGTGCCAACATTTTGCCTGTTTACATCTGATAATAAGCCAATGGTAACAGGTATTGATGCTAATGGTCGAAATTGGAGTTATCCACAGCCACTGAAAACCCCAGAATCGTCAAATATGAGCAGCGTGGTATTGCGGAAATCACTTTCACATGTCAGAGTTGCAAATTTTGTTGTGCCAACAAAAAGTTTTAATTGCCTTCCAAAACTCATGTCGATTCAATCATTCCAACGACTTCCCTGTTGGCAAAAGAGTGTGCGTCCCCCGACATCGAGTGGTGATATTGTTTCACTTCTTACCAAAATTCTGCCAGAAATACCACGAAACATCAAAAGGAAGCAGAGTGTTCGTATAGGGCGAAATAATGAACAAAATCAGCAGAGAAAGCAATCAATGCTGCCACCTGTGGCTCAAATTTGTTAAGTTATTCCTTGAGCAATACATATCGAGAAACATGAAAATATAATATTGTGTATATTTATATAAGTATATAGTTTACATGCATATTATACTTTTTTATGTATTACCTATGTATCAGATTATTTAGTTTTTACTATTATACACAAACATAAACTGTCACTTTTAATATAAATATTTCAATTTTTCATATTTTAGAATACGCTATACCCTCTATTTATATTTCTTCATTTATATTTATATTCAATTAATTGTACACTACGAAAGTTCTTAAACCAAAACAATTTCTTTCTAAAATACTACTATAACAATAATAATTATATCAATATATAATTTAACAAAAGTGGGCTGTCTAGTTTTCTTGCAACCATGAACATCGGGTATGATTTTCATCGTGTATAACTAAGGTTGTTACATATGTGTTACTGTATGAGTTCTTATCAATATATGTATGCTTATCTACACATATACGATAACCATTTTTCGGTGAATAATAAATTTAGGATATAACAATTGATTATTCTTAGAATTAATGTTCTTAGATTGAAAATAAGCAAATATTAATTAGATACTAATATATAATAGGAACTTGTCAATAAGTGCAGAACATATTATTATTTTTTAAAAACTCATAAACAATAAATTTATCAAACACTAAATAATTGAGAAGAAAAAATAACTTTAATTTTAAAAGCAATAAAAATGCGCTTAAATCCGCAAATTATTCTTATTTATATATAACTGCGATATCTGTATACATGTACAGTTGCTACAGCTTTTAGCCGTATCGGAACCAATTAACCTAGCTCTCAGTATTGGTGAACTAACTGGATCAGCACAACAAAAATGGCAACTATTGGCGAAAATTCATTAAAGTCACTAGCGTTGGTCCACCTATTTCTTAAAAGATGAATTATGGTTAGGTGATTATGGACTATTCATGTATGGACTATATGGACCATTCTTCAGACTATTGATGATTTATTTGTTGACAAATTAAATGAAAAAAATTATTGGTGACATAAAATATGACTAGATTGGAATAAACAATGCATATACATTCGTCATTTGAAAATATGCTTCTACATAGAAATTGACCCACTATAGTGATACCACCAGAATCGTACTTTCTCTCATATTGTAGTACTGTAGATATTTATAAAAAATGTTGCTATATAAAGTAATCATGAATTATTGCTTTATATCGTAAACAAATAACTTTATGCGTTCGGTATACAATACCAAGCCATAATCAATAACAGAGATTTGAAGACTCCAACTATTTACTATACTCTATATTCTGTTCTTTAACGTCAGCGACTTCAGCTAATTAACCAATTCCCGTCATATGGACCTACAAAAAGCCACTTGCCTTAAAGCTCCTAGAAATCCACTTACAGAAATATGCCGTTGGGGTTTAGACTCAGTCACCTTGAGAGACTCCATCAGTCACTGCCGACATGAATGTCCCCGGAGTGGACTCTTAGGACATAGTGGAACCATCATGTGATGATATAGTACCGTAGACGTTTCATTTATATAAAACAATGTGCTCTATGTGTGCATATTACAATGTACTATAGCATGTACATGTATTATTAACTATGTATATGGGTCTACTTCTTATCGTCTTTAATAATATTGGTTCAAACTGCAAGTTCTATATTTCTGTTCAATGGGCTTTATAACTTACCTTGCACGTATTTTTTTTTCTTTTATAAATTTTCTATTTTTTATGCTCAACATTCAGCAAAAATGATAAAATTAAACAGAATTGTTGTCGTAGCCTCACTCTAAAAGGGATAAAACTACAGGGAACACATTCTTTATTTCTCGTTCAATTATATTGGCCGGCAAATATTTATCATTGCGTAACTTTCGAGATCACGATATATTATGATATGATATTATTATCACGTTTACATTTCTATTTCAAATCACAACGATTGTTTTTCTGAGATTTATGGTGTTAAATAAACCAGTTTATTATGAGAAACGTTTAAAATATCATGTCAAAATTAAGATTTAATTAACAAATGTTGGAGTATTATATGTTGGATAATAAAACTAATATCCGATTTTCTAAAAAAAGTTTAATAAAAGTTGAAAAACAATAATAAATCGCATAATTCATGTATTATAAATCAACAACATTTAGAAAGTTTATATTATAAACAAACGATGATTATAAAAAAACTTTTATATATTGAACTTATTGAAGATTTTCATAAATTTGAATGAAACAAATGTAATGTAAGAACAAATGAATTTTCAGCTAAATACACTCTTCTTTAGTGAACGTTGTATAGAATTTAAGAATTTAGTTAAAATTTATTAGATATGAATGATTTGGATAATTTCGATCGTTGATAATTGATTATATTATTATTTTATTAGGTGAACCCTCAATGTTTGATTAAAAAAGCCCTGGTGAAAGAGATACATGAAAATCCGTTTTCATGGCGGTCCTCTCCTTAAAATTAATACTAAAATAAAGAAAATTATATAAGATTGTCTTTAAAACAGAATTGTAATTTTCTTAATTTATTCTAATTTTAATATTGCTAGTATAAATTCTGAATATTTAGTATAATAGTGAATTCTGCAGCTATAGGAATTGGCTTGAACTTGTACATTTTATTGACTATAAAATATCTAAACTTGATTACATTTATAAAAGACGTTTCCTGAGATGACACTTCTTTGTGAATTTGTTATAATATTTTTCAAAAAGATTAAACATGTTAATTAAACTAAAAATATTACTAGTAAAAACTTCAAAAATTCACTTCTTTGTGAATAAATATCAAAATATTTAAAATATTTTCCATAAGATTAAACATGTTAATTAAACTAAAAATATTACTAGTAAAAACTAAAAAAATTCACTTTTTTGTGAATTTGTTATAATATTTTTCATAAAGATTAAACATGTTAATTAAACTAAAAATATTACTAGCAAAAAGAAGAACCATTCATTAATGATGTGATGGATGAGTAATATTTGCAAATTTATAACAAAAAATTGAAAATCATTTGGAATAAACTCTTTTACTTTATTAAAAAATTAAATATTTATCATTTCATTTCTGAAAATATTGGCAGTAGTTCACAGTCAACACTGAAAAGTAGTCGCATTTTAGCAGTTTAGGGAATCAATTTAGTATGTTTATAAGTAAAAATAAGTAAAAAAAAGTTTATGAATAAAATAAGTATTTTTAATCTGTTAAAATAATATATATATACATACAGAAAGCATCGTTCTAGAATCACAAAAATAACAACAGTGACGTCGTTACATTAATTAATTTGCAGCACTAATATTTTATTAATGCTATTCAATTCATATTATAATTTCTACCTATAATTACTTTTTTTCTCTTTTGTTAAATTATATTGCAGTTTGATAGTTAATGTTTTTCCTCAATTTATTAATTTTAATATTTTATTTATTTTCCCACACCAACTTTAAAAAATATTGGTCAGTTAATTTTTGTGCCGTATAATCAATTCAAAAGTTGCTGTCTGACAAACACAAATATCTTTGTAATATACATAAATGTAAATATAAAAAAAATAATCTAAAAATCAGCAGGAAAATAAGTTTAAAATTCATAAAGCTTAAATTGCTTAAAGACTAAATAACAAAAAAATAACTAGAGATAAAGAAATATTAACGAATGTTGATGATGTACATTTAATTCACATATATATATATATAAAATGAATTTTACACAAGCTTTAAGTTGTTCATTTACATTGTCAGAATTGTGACATATTAGCAGAATACTGACATTTACTTTGTCAGAAATCATTATGATATCTAACATGAATTCTAACGCACAAACACCAAAAAATTCAGGAAATTATATTGCACAGGACATCAATACATACTGCACCCGATCAACTATGTCAGAAAATTAATGTGTGTGCGCTAGGTAAAACTAAATTTAAAATATTTTATTAATAATTATTGAATACAGCAGCTTTTAAGAATGATTGTGGAGCATTAAGAAATATATGTACATATTGCATAAAATATTAATTAAATGGGGGTTTCTATTTAAAAGGTTAAAAATGATTATTTAAAAGTTAATTAAACAATAAAAAAACTAATGAATGAAAACGTACAAGTACTGTGCGTATGATTTAATTAATTATATTTATAATAAACACTGATAACGACCGAACCAATAATCAAAAACTCATTTTAGTTATAAAAATAAAACTACAATTTTTTAATGTTTAAATTGTTGAATACGCAAAATTTTCTTAATTTTTGAACACTTGATAGACACCTTTGGCAGGAAAGTAGAACATTTTAAACAAATGTTCTCTTTGTCAAAGTGAACACGATTGATGTATTTATTAAATAAAATCATGTCACCTTCATCAAATTTATAAAAGGAGTGCGGACTGAATCCGTCACACTCCATAAATTTGTACACTGAGTACGGTTAATCTAGATCTCGTTTTGATAAATATGTATTTTCTATTTATACTCATAATAGAAAACTAAGCTAACATGAAAAATCACACAAACCTATTCTAATACTATAATACTTTAATTAACCGTTTCACGTTTAATAATTACATTAATAACATGTTTCGTAAAACTTAAACCAATTATTACACATATCTTAATCAAGCGGCTCCACCTATCGTAACCTCACCTTAAAACATGATACACAAGCTTCTTCCCGTTCGTCTATCTCACTCCTCCATTGTCTTTGGAAGTATATTTAAACAAAACCACGCTTGGGAGCGGTACTTGTTGTTTGCGCTACGAATCCAGACGGCTGAACGACAACTCCGATCGGAACGGTGGCAACTGAAGACAACTAGAATCTGCCCACAGGGACAATAATATGCCTCTCATCGGTTCTGTCAGCACTCGGAGCAGCTCGTACCCTGGGCACCTAGTCTACTGGAGTGTGGTCGTATCGCTAGTGATTGTGGAGTTTTTTTCTGGGTGCTCCAGTGAGGCCGCTTTCTCGGCGGAATACTACGACGCAATTCCTGGCGCGGGTGGTCTAACGGGAAAAGACAATTTATTTGACGTCAACGAAGATCTGGAAAACTACATTAGACGATTAAACGAGTACTTTCAGCTTTACGGCAGACCGCGGTATGTGCAACTTATGGTATAAAGGAATGCAATTATGCGATCTGTGCGTTAATTAAAAATGTAAATACAGATTAAAATAATTTAAGGTGTACTTATGCAAAATATATATTAATAAAAATTAAAAGGAAAAGTGTAAACATTCATCAATTTTTATATAATTTTGTAACTTATTATATATTGATATTTATTTATTTATTATACGGCACTATATAAAAATGTTATGATACTTTTTAAAATTATTTTTAATTATATTAATATACAAATTATTTTCATTTAGATGGAACGTATGTGACGTAGAAAATTTTAAATTTTATTTGAAAAATTATTTTAATATTTTTTCTTCTAATTTTTTAATAATTAAGTCGTTTAAATAATGTTAATTAATTTTTTTGTCCAAATTATATTCAAATCAAACTAACCATAAACAGCATAAACTATTATCTTATGCTGTAATTATATATAATTTAGTTTACGTTTTACCCCAGTTAAAAAATGGTTATGGATTATTTAAAAATAAGGATAATTGGAATTATATTGCCAATTTAATTTAAAATTACGAAAAAATATATTATCAAATTGAATACATTATAGACATATTCCAAATAAACAAAAATTTTAAATACTGACATTTTTTATAAGATTAGACAAGCCATCTTAAAATAAATTTAAAAAATTAATTTTTAAAAATATTATTATACTTATATTACAAAATAGTAATTTAATTATATCTTAAATATTATATTTTATAAAATATTAATATACTAACTGATATAATTTCAAATTAAAGTGGTTAATTTGATAGTATTACTTGTGAAAAATAAAAATGTGAAGCTAATATGTAAACTGCAACTGTCGGCACGAATATAATCCCCTAGCTTTGATCACTTTATATCCTTCATTGTGAAGTATAGTATAATATATTATTTCCAAAATTGTTATGTTTAAAAAGACCAAATAAGGTATAATCTAATATTATGTGCACTATATTACATTGTTTAAAATTCTAAGAGATTGCAGTCATGTTAATGAAAATCGCTTATCTACTTTTCAATGTGTAGTGACTAACGCCAGACGACATCTGAATAATAATTCTGGTCGAGGATTTTTTTAATAAAAAAACCCCATTCTATTTACTTTACAATGACAGAAGCTTATAACCGAGCAGTTCAAAACCAACTGTTATTAATCGAGTTCCTGTATAAAGGAATAGCTAAGCTCTGATATTGATCAAATCAATGGTGTTAACAATAAAGCGTCAATTGAAAATCTGTAGATAATAATGGAAAACTCAAACAACAATTTAATAATTAGTTACATTGTGAAACAAAGAATGGGAGAGTAGAGAATATTTACTCAATAATTTTAGCGGTACTTTATTTACATGATTGTTATATGAAAATAGGCAATATTTAAGACTAGTTTACGCAAGAAAAATAGGGTTATTATAATGTGCCTATAATGTATATTAACAAATATTTCATTGTATGTTTTAATAAGATACATGTTTTTATTTAATCACAACATTAAAAACATCTAATTACTATAATACTCATCAAGTTTAGTCATGATAGGAATTTCATCAAAAATTTATAATAAAATATATTTTTCTATAATGCATTAAAATGTTACCTATTTAGGTTCGCAGAACGTCAACATTTCAATTTAAGAACAGTACTGCATAACATTACTATTTAATTATTACGTAATCTATTAACTATATGTAACGTGACATATTTTTTCTTATTCGACAATAGTGTTATATTATAGCCTAGTTGTAATAATATGGTCATTTTCCAAAATTGCGAATTTGTTCAAGTCTATGGTCTATGAGTCTCTATTACCATCTGATATTCTTTAGGTAAAACAATTAATATGTCATATTAAAACATCGAGATATCATATAAAATGCTGTATGGTCAATCAACATGCTAGGTGGGCCAATTATATAACACCAGATCCCAAAAATATACTATTAAAAGATTTGTAAATGGTGTAGTAAATATTAGAAAATAAGTTTACCACAATATGAGAATCTGAAGGAAGTTAAATTAGGTCGGTTTCAAAATAGCTAACACCGACTTTGAATAAAAAAAAGGATCCTTACTTCCTTATTATTTGAGATAGAACAATTAATTTAAAATCAATTCAATGGTTTCAAGAAATAATCAATTCACCGGTGTTATTAAAATTCCGATCTGTCCACTAAAAATATAAAATGTAAGATGGCGGCTACCAAATTTTGAATAAAGACATATTTGTAAATACCAATGTCAAGCCTAAGTCACTACATAATATTTGTTTATATTAAACAGTTTGTAACAGGATTAAAGAAGTAAGAAACATACTTTTTAAGGTGACCTATATTGATATGTTTTATTATAATTTAATTCCTAAAGTACACTGAAGAATACAATGAAATAAGCTGATATATACTATAACTGTATTAGTAAGCAGAAGTAGATTTAACTCTCACTTGTACTTTTTTTGTTAAATCGTCAAATCTTTCCTCTAGTTTCTCAGACCTGGATGTGCAATTTGGTTTATCCATACGAAGAGCAATCATCTGCACGTATACAGAGTGGGGGTACATTAAAACAGGTATGTGGCATTCATATCAGACATTATGATTACAGGTGAATTATTTAAAAATCTCCAACCCCAAATCCAAGGGATCACTGTCACTCTTCCCCTCCATCCATGTCATGGTTTGTTTGTGTACTCTGAGGAAAATAGAATTGTTGGACGACATTAGGGTGTAACAAATTATTTAGTAGAAACGCCTTTTTTAATGAATGTTTTATAATGTAAGGCTGCCAAATAACATCTACTTTCCTCACTAATTATGCATTTATTTTTAAAATTATTAAAAAAAAAAATTTTTATTTATATTTAGCACGAAGCGTAAAGATGTAAACAAAACCTCATCACTCAAACGATTGCGGGTATGTTTCGAAAGACGTTTGGTAGACTTGCGTTATGGTTACACCCGTAACGTCTTCCCTAATTCTGTCTTTTTACAAATTACAGCGTATCAGGGTGTACTTTCAAACTATAACATGGATGGGGGTTCTAAGTTACATTGATCCTTTAGACTTGGGTTGAAAATTTAAACACAGTGAACTATACCAAAAATGTCCGATATGAATACTGTACCTGAAAATATAGTAAAATGGTCCGCTGCAATTGCACAACTGGTTACAGTATAGCCTCTATGCATGTCCAGAAAATATCAGCTTCCACGTTTTTCTGCATATAATGTACACATCCAGGTTTCCGAGAAACAGGAGGACAGTTTTAAGGAGTAAACTGAGACGCTTTGAATGGTGAGTTTAGTTTGTAATTAATTAAAGTTAAATTATTTTATGTTATAATATATCGAAATGTGAGGAATAAAAAAATTAGGCACCAATCGCAGATAAAGTCGATGGTGGCTTTGTGGGTAGAAACATATATATATTGTGGAATATATAGCAGGTACATAGAACACACTAATTATTATTAACAAGAAAATACAATTGATATCTGGTGGTTTATTAATTGCCATAAAAGCGAGAAGTTTGATGGACAGGTGTGGTAACAAATTAAGACTATAATCCTAGCACTCCTTTGTTGTCGACATGATAGTTACGAAGAAAGCTATACTTTGGCATATTGAAGATTTTTAAGACATCGAGGGGTTGAACAAAGTCTCAATAGTAATCAAAATGTTAGGTTTAAGTTTGGATGAACAAACACAACGTTTTCATCAAATTTATTTAGAAGAGAGACCAGAGTTGGGGCGTTCTTAGTAGAATAGAGAGGGTTGCTTTTGATATCCTATTCCCGACATTAAAATATTTATCAACAACTTTATTATCCAAGATAATGTTATCTCTAAAAATTTGAACTACTTAATCTAGGTTGTTGTCGGATATTTTTAAAATATCTTTGCTAAGCTGGATGTTTTTGAGTTGGGTGAGGCGGCTTTTGTCATAGTTGATGAAGATTTTCGAAATCACAAGGTCATTTAAATGTTCTAGGATTTGTAAATTGCGTATTTCTTTTATGATTATGTTTATATTTTAATTTTAATAGGACGAGGATATTGAGCATTTGGTTTAGGAGTGCCTATAGGCGAAGCGGATTGGAAATTGCTTCCTGCTCAATGCCAAGTTTATTTAGAATATAACTTGGATGATAATGTTCTTTTTTTTCCGAAATTCCATTGACGATTGAAAATTTTAGTTTATTTATAAAGTCTAATTTATCAATATAACTATTGTAAAATATCACCTTTCATCAAGAAAGCATAATCATGGATGAAAGGTGAAAACTTGGATATGTTGTATGTATTGTATAAAACTTAACATTTTATTGTGGTTTTTCTTTTGCATTCCTCAAAAGTGACTATTACTTGTCTTTATTTATCATAGTACATTGTACACTATTGTTTCAACTATGATTTCGATGATTGAATTGAATGTAGTTGTTTGTTGTCTAATCTGTTTGGCTAGATCATCATGTAAGTCGTGCGTATCCAAGTTGTCCGAGTGTGGCGAGAGTTTCCTTTTCTCAGATTTCATTATATTTATTAATTGCATTTGTTAAGTTAATTAATATTTTGAAGTTCGAGAGAATTTAAGTCGCTCGTTTGGGTTTGTTAGATAGCGGTTTTCAACAAAGTATACACTGTGTTGTGCAACGTTGTTTTCAACGAAGCAGCCATATAGATGATTACACAGTGAATCGATTGATATATAATAATAAGTGGAATCGTTGAAAAGTAATCCAGCATATGTAAGAATTGGATGAAATGACTAAGGAGTAGTAAGACACAACCTTTCTCTGTGGTTTTGAGTTGTTTTTTCGTGACCCTGAACCCAGTCATGGTCATGCAAATAAAGTAGGAAAACATGGGAGTTTTTGCTAAATAATTTTGTAAATAATTTAAGCATTTAACTTTAAATTGTTTAATTTTATTGAAACCGGTGTATTGATTGACAATTAAAACCATAGATTAAACATTAAGAGTGGTGTGCCGGAAGCGTAAAACAGGGCTGTTTAGTTAAACAGGGGTAACTTTCGCGCGATTTGGTGTGCTCGAAAGCTATTTAATAAAACAGGGCTTAATCAGGGTGATTTAGACAGGGGTGTTTAGTGGTCAGGGTGGGGGACCCTGTTTCATACTATGATTTTATCCGACAGTGACAACTTTTCTCACTCAGTGCTTTGTGAAGAACTGTGAAGTTAAGCTTTTGTGAAGGATGGATGTGTTAGATGTGGTTGAAAATATTCTTGATTTACACATTTTCGAAGATCAAAACAATCAGCTTGAACGCTACAGTGATTCTCGCTTCCGTTTGCACTATCATCTGTCAAAAGGCATCATTTATGACTTATTTAACATTCTTTGACCCAACTTATAAGACCTACAAACCAAAATCACACAATACCAGTGCCGATATCAGTGTGTACAACTCTTCACTTTTACGTCACCAGATCTTTTCAAATTACGATGGGCTACATTGCTGTTATGCATAGAGCAACTGTTTCAAAAATTGTTAAATCAGTATCAGATGCCATTGCTTCTTTAAGGCAAGGATACATTTCTCTTCCCCAAATAGAATACAAAATAGCAAATTCTGCCAAATTCTTAGAAAGCTGCCATTTCCCCGGTGTTATTGGAGTTATTGACTGCATGCATATCTCTATTGTTTGTCCTTCTAGAAACGTTGCTGGAGAATTCATGAATCATAAAGGATAGTATTCTTTAAATGTTCAATGTGTTTGCGATAGTGAAATGAAATTCACGAATATTGTGTGTAGACATCCTGGATCTGTGCATGATTCTAGGATTTTTAATGAAAGCAGACCCAAAGAAAAGCTGGAAACAGGTAAAGTGAGAGGAATTCTACTTGGAGATGCTGGATATGCATGCAAACCATATTTGTTAATTCCTGTCTCAAATCTGCAAAGCCTGCAAGAAGAACAATACAATACTGCATTCAAACACACTCATGGAATAATTGAGTGCACCTTCGGAGTATGGAAGCATTGTTTTGCTGTGCTTGGTCCTGATTCAAGACTTCGACTAAAATTGTCTACGATTCAATCAGTGATTGTGGCATGTGCTGTTCTTCATAACATGTCACACCGTGACATCGATTTGGATATCAACGCTATTGACATCGGTGCATTCAACCAGGGAGTACGCTTAGGTGGAAACTGCCCTGGACAGGCTACGTGGAGGGCAATAATTGCAAGATATTTTCAGTAGTAAGAGCGACATTTTACGATAGAATGCATCGAGATAATCAACCATTAACGTTCGTATTCCTGTATTCATTTTGTATATGTTTTGTTACCTAGTATAAGTAGTGATCCTTATATGTTAACTTTTAAAACTTTTTATGGTAACTTTTTTGTTAAAT
The DNA here is from genome assembly GCA_034780555.1 of Coelogynopora nodosa. Taxonomy (NCBI): domain Eukaryota; kingdom Metazoa; phylum Platyhelminthes; order Proseriata; family Coelogynoporidae; genus Coelogynopora; species Coelogynopora nodosa. Next base: position 1,361 of record JAUZND010048112.1, on the reverse strand, counting down.
TTCAATGTTTATCGCTTTTGTTTTAAATATATGTTCAAAGCCTTGTCTTGTCGTTAACAACATTGATAAAATCATAGTTTATTAATACAAAAATGTTATTATAATACATAATATAAACATAATACCAAACACTATCATGTAATAAAACATTATAATTTACAGAACACGATACTAATTATTAATAATATCAGAATTAACAATGTCAAGCTTCATTGCTACACGTCTTGCTTCAGTTCATGTTGATCACACTTCCATGGTGTCCATTCCTTGTTGCAGCTGAAATAATAATTGAGAAATATGTATGATGTATTTTCTAATTATTTAAATAGATAACATACTTTTATTTTCTTCATATGAGCAATATCCAATTTCTCTCATAGTAGTTGCCGCTTCAAGTTAAAGATTTCCATCTTTGCTTCATGTTCCGCTGTCAGCTGATTGTTCACAATCGCCATGAGGCTGTAAGAGGTCATTTTCGGTGCACCAGACTTTGCTGAACTGTCAGCTGGTCCTGGTGTAGTTGGCGCCAACACAATTATTGAGTCCATGGCACCGTCACTTGTGTCAGCAAGAAGCTCCATGAACGAAATGGGGTTGTCTCCCTCTTGCTGCATATTGTCGTCGACCGAGTTACAATACATACTTGTCAAAGTTGTAGCAATCCCACTAACAATGGCCATCTCATTGCTTAGAGGACGTGGATGACTACCGCCACCAGTCTTTTGATACTCCTTCTTGTGATTAAAAATTTCCTTTCTTGCCGCTACCTTTGTTCTTCTATAAAGTGCACACAGTTGCTCTACTGTCCGTGGCCTCGCCAAATAGTAAGAATTGTATTTGTCACAAATTTGCCTCTATGTTGAATTTTTTTGTTTGTTAATATTAACATCATTAGATACATTTTCAATAATGTCACTTGAATCTTTAATTAAGTCTACCAAGTAAAATTTTTCTTCTTTTGAAAATTCACTGCCATGTATTTTGGTTTTAATTGAACTATCAAAATAAAAAACGAAATTGTGGAATAAATACACAATATAAGAAAAGCTTGTATGCAAGTTATCCTATATACAAGTATGACTCACATAGGCTAATCAATAAAATAAGGCAATTACCTCACAACAAAAATAACTGTGTTTACCTACATCTCTCATTAGTCAGGGTGTTTTACTAAACACTGCTTCGAGCACACAAAAGTGATTAAATGAAGTCACCCCTGTTTTGTTAAACACCCTGATTAATATTCAGGGCTGTTTTATTAAATACCATTTCAGCACACCACTCTATAGTCCAGGCAAACTAACATTTGAAATGGAAAAAATTGCAACAGAATTTATTTTTACACATAGGTCTTCTATGAA
>JAUZND010048111.1:0-42796 GCA_034780555.1 Coelogynopora nodosa | reverse complement strand
ATAAAAAAATTTAAAAATTCAAAATAAAATTCAAAGTTAATTATTAATATCGACATAATAATTTAACATTGCAGCATGCGAAAATCCACGCGGTTTGAATTTGAATCGCCGGGATTTATTTTCCAATTTTCCGATAAGTCTTGATTTTAGGGACATTTTCATAATGCAGTGAGCAAAAAAATCAATGAAGCGATTTTTTTGCTTATTCTATAGTAAAAACATAGAGCGATTTCTTTTTGCTCACTAGAAATAGTGAGGAAAAATTTTTACTCACGCATTTATAATATAAGCTTGGCATAAAAATCATTATTACCCATTTATCCTGAAAAGTCTCCATCATAGAGTCTGTATACTCTATACTCTATGGTCTCCATGGTATAATTACCAGACTTAAAAATTGCAAAGGTGGTGAATGATAGAGCTAATTTTAAAGATGGTATCTTTAATTAATGCTAATTTGTCAATTTAAGATAATTCAATATAATATTTTAAAATGTCAATCCGAATTGAGTATTTTTTTGTTGCTTGCTATGGCTTCCTATTGACCGATTTAAACAAGGTCAAGGTTGTTTCCGAAATTTAAGATATTTATCCTATTAGTAGTAATCGATCATTAAAGCACAATTATTGATTTTCCCCAATAGGATGCATTGTGGCCATGCAATGTCAGATCTAGATGATTTCAATGGGTATTCTGACGAAGCCAAGGCACCTGAGTTTGATTGTACTACTTACACAGTGACCAGAGATACCCTAACAGTAGTAACCGTTAATTCAACTACAATTAATGATTTTCCTAATACGTTGCATTATAGTCATATGATGCCAGATCCGGGTGGTTTCAATGGGTATACCAACTAAGTCGGGATCATTGAGTTCGATTTTGGTAATTAGAAATCGGTCATTCAAGCACATTTCTTGATTTTTCTTAATACGATGCGTTGCAGGCCTGAGTCGCCGATCACGCCAACTAAATCAAGTATGGAAATTAGTTTGAGATATACTGTAAAAACGCTATACATATATATTCTTTATGTATAATATAAGTCTAGTATAATAATATGATCAAAGTATACTATAGGCATATATACTATTTATAAGTATACTATAGCAGTTTAATACACTAAAGTCCTAAAATGTTATATCTTAATTTATCTAATTTATCTAATATATTTAATTAATCTAATTTTATATCTTAATAAACTCCAAAAGTATAATACCACAAACTCTTAAATCCCTAACCTCTTAAATCCTGAAACTCCTAAATCCTGAAACTCCTAAATCTTGAAACTCCTAAATCCTGAAACTCCTAAATCCTGAAACTCCTAAATCCTTAAACTCCTAAATCCTTAAACTCCTAAATCCTTAAACTCCTAAATCCTGAAACTCTTAATCCTGAAACTTCTAAATCCCTAAACTCCTAAAATGTATTCCCTTAATTTGAATCATTGAAGCAGACGTGATGAATAAGATAGAATGCTATTTATTATTATTATTTCAAAAGGGACAGAGTAGAAAAGTGTAAGCATTTAGGTTATATAAAAAAAGGTCAGTGTCACTGTTCATCATCGTCATCAGTAATGTCGATATAGCCTTCTTAGACTTGACCAGCCCATGCCCACTGTCCGACTTGCTGTCTAACTTGATCTCGAAATATGTATTAGCATTGTTTTATAGCTTCTTCCAAGACGGAGTGCTGGGATATCATGGTGATATTATTTGAGAGTAGTATATCTTCCATTGATTTATAAATGAGTCCCATTAGTTTATCTTTTGGTAAACCTGTTTAAAAGTGTCAAGTGATGCTGAATTATTTGCTTCACATGCATTTCAATCTCCTTCAGTGTACGCGAGGATGTACCACCTTCCCCAATATCTTTCAGTAGAGTATGTCCAACAAGGAAGGAATTAGACAGACTGGAACTCTTATCTGGGTCATAGAAGTGCATTTTGTTTTCATTATCGACACGGTTCTTGTTATCACCGTCATAATTACTATCCGGTATGTTGGAGGCGGACGCTTCCTCTTCAGATTCCTCTTCCACATCCTCTTCAGATTCTTCACTCTCTTCCTTCTTCTATTTATCGCTCTTTGTTAAATACTTGTTACGATTGACAAATTTTGATAAATCCAGTGTCAAAATTTGTAGATGAAATTTACTGAATACTTTATCATGTTTATAGACACTATATGCCTATAAACAAGAATATAATTCTAGAAATATATTTGAACACATTGTAAAAACAAACAATCCGACTCAAGTATGATTGTTACCGGACCATCAATGTCAGAAAAGACTACACTTGTGGAGAATTTACTACGATCTCGTCATCTCCTATTCAATGAGCCACTGCAGACTTTTCACTGGTTTACAGGAACAGACTATAAGCCACCAGTTGACCTTGTCGGTTTTATCAAAGTATATGAAATTGGCCTACTTGAGTCGTTTGATATTTTAAAACCACATCATTGTATAGTACCTGATGATTTGATGGAGGGTGGGAAAACTTCACAGACATTAAGCGCTCTGTTTACAAGAATGGTTCATCACTTACCCTGCTTCGCCATTAATATTACTCAAAATCTATTTCTTACGGGAAAGGAGATACGCACTCGATCATTGAATACCCAGCATCTGATCATGTTTAAGAATCTGAGAGATCCAGCCAAATCAGTCACCTTGGCCGTCAAATATTTCCTGGAGAATCAAAATTTCTTACCTCTGTCTTCAAGGATATTGTGCACGACAATCCTCGTGCCTACCTATTTTGAGATCTACATCAGACGACACCTGACCATTTACGTGTGAGAAGTCAAATTCTTCCCCATAAGAAGCCACACTATGTCTATTTGACAGCGGAACAAGCCGGCAAACATTATAAACAGGAAGATGGGCGAAGAGATTGTTAAAATTTCCAAAATTAACAAGTCACCATTTGCACGAATGATTCTCATAAGTGAAGTCAAATTTGAGGCTATAAAAAAACAGACTCCTAATTTTTTTTTTTCCGTATTGGGAAAAATCTATAATTGTACTTGAATGATCGATTATTACCAGTAGGATACATTTGATAAATGCCTAATTAGCAAAGTGTAACTTTGTGACCTTGAATCTAAAACGACCTTGTTTAAATCGGCCATTAGAAAGTCATATACTAACCAAAAATAAATACTCGATTCTGATTGGCTGAACAATTTTCTAAATATTGTGGCGCGAAAATTTAAATCATTTTAAATTTGTGGGGGTGATGCAGAAGCGCTCCTTTCTTACTACTAAGTTGCTAGGCGATAATTTATTGTACATTTCCTTCGAAACATTTCCATTATTTTTAAAAGTAACAAAGTTTAGTCCATTTCCTTTTGATAAGTTAAAGTAAAATCTGTAAGATCTTTTTTTATGTATAGGAAGAATCATAAAGTTTACATTTTGCTTCAGTAATGCAAGTATTAGTTAAAAACTTTATTAAGTTACGTAATCAATATTAAGATCATGTTCGTCAAAACTAATGTTTAAGGTGTAACAGATTCACCTAAGTATGTAACATAACAAATTTGACATTTATAGGCCTAAATATAATTTCGTAAATTAATTATGTCTATAATACAGTTAGTATTTACTATTTATTTAGTCGTTCGATAATTACATTGTCTACATGTTGTTTTTTCTATTTCTGATGTATAAGTAAGTAAACGTTGTAGTGAAATATTCTTTGCGAATACTCGATTAAATTGTGTAATATTAACTGATTTTGATGACAACAATGAAACACTATATATATCTGAATTTTCAAGAGAGCGATCAAAATGTTACAATCCGAAAATCATACATAATCTTGCTGCTTCTTGAACTTAAATGGGGGTAGTCCATTTTTTATCTATAATTTGTATAGTCTTCAAGGATTATAAATATATTATGTACCTACTGAATCTGCACACAATCTTAACAAGCATTAATTAGTAAGGGGCAGAATAAAAATATATATCTTTTGTACGAAGCTATAATATACGCATACGGTTACATGTCAGTCATAATTAGATACATAATTGCTTTATCGTAATAACGCTATATATGAAAGAATAATTTCTGTTACAATAACAATTAAAAGCTTTAATAAAATGACATGACTTACTATAATCCATCGATTGTTTCACATAGAAAATAATTTTTAACTATATATTAATTGACTTACATAGCCTTATTATATCACTTACATTTAAATAATGTTTCACGTTTATTTACTTATAACAGGACAACCATCTCATAATATGATTGAAGGTTAGTAGTATAGGAAAAGTATATTCTGGCACACCACTTGACCTTTGATCTTTGGCACCCCCTTTTTTACAATCCGAATCATTATGGATAATAAATAAGCCAACATCTTTCATTGGGTATATCTTTTTAGGGTAGTAACCTATGACAACCAAAGTTGGTGTGATGACTCCCAAATATAAGCTCAATATTTTTATAATACTTACAAATATTTGTAAGTAGTATATAACTTTAAACATTTTAATTAGTTTCTAATTACATTATAATCTTATTATATAACTATAAATATTGTTTTTAGATAGTTTTTTAAATTTTAGACGAAAATTTTACTATATATAATTTGTTAATATTTGTTATAATTTGTAAATTATATATATAATTTTTTTGTTATATATATATATATATATATAAATTATACTATACTTACAAAAAAAAGTAGAAAATATTTGGCTTACATACCAAGTTTGGTTGTCATAAGTTGGAAACATCAAAAGTTATCGGCTAAAAACAAAAATAACTTCACGAATGACGTAATTTTTCGTCTAAAATTTAAAAAACGGTCTTAAAACAATATTTAAAATTAAATAATAAGATTATAATGTAATTATACACTAATAAAAATGTTTAAGGTTATACACCAATTTCAAATATTTGTAAGTAATATAAAAATATTGATCTTTTATGTGTGAGTCATCATACCAACTTTGGTTGTCATAGGTTACTACCCTAAAAAAATGTACCCAATGAAAGATTTTGGTTTATTAATTATCCATAATAATCCGGATCGTAAAAAAAATGGGTGGGGGGGGGGTAAAGGGGTCAAAGGTCATGTAGAGTGCTAGAATCCACTCTTTCCTTACTACTAAGGTTTTCTTGCAAACGGTATACTCCCCGGCAAATTGATAGTTGTTATAAATTACTAAATATTGCTTACATTTTTAAAGTTCCAAAATATTTGACAATACCCAATAGTTAATATACGTCATGTTAACAACAATTTTTAAATTGGCGACATTCGATATCTTTTCTAAATATCAAACAAGTTAACATTTTTTTTTTATTATTGAACGGTTAGCCTACTCTTTGTTATATATTTTTTTATATATTAAAATTAAATAACTTTGAACTATTTTAAATATTTCAAAATGTAAAAAAATTTATTACGCAGTGTTTACTTAAATATTAATACATTATATTACTCACAGATTTACAGTATAATTATTTTTTTAAATTATATATATATACATAAACGAAATTCTAACAGACAATATTAAAATAACAAAATTATTGTAAATATATTTATAGTCACAAAGTTAATGTTTCATACACATGAATCGTTAATTTACATTAAGTTTATTTGTATGTTGATAATATTGAAATTTAAAAAAATTATGCAAGCGATCTCATTACGTGTCTGCAAATATAGCCTATTTATTAATACAAAGAAACATAAATTATAATAATGTCTAATGTTGTCATGACTTAATATTATTTAAATAGTCTGGAAAACGTTAGTAATTATTTGTCATAAACAAATTATTAATAATGAAGTTACAAAGTTACTATAAAAGTTAAAATTTTTACTAACTTTTAAATTGTGAAAAAAATTCATAAATACTTAATAAGAAAATATTAACGTTTGCAAATTGTTTCATAACTATCAAATATTTAGCTTTTTAGCAACTTTCTATTTACCGGGACTCCTATTAAAAGAATCAAAATTGACATCAACATCAAAAAAATATATCATTCTGCAATAATTTGTGCTATTCAATGTCTGTATACAGACTATAGTAGCCTAGATGTACACTTTCCATACTACTCTATTCAATGTCTGTATACAGACTATAGTAGCCTAGATATACACTTTCCATACTACTCTATTCAATGTCTGTATACAGACTATAGTAGTCTAGATGTTTCTAGCAATTAACGAAGATATTCGAAAAATAATATTAGGTCTACAATATTTTATATGACGACTATGAAGACTCTTTATATAAAAACTAATAAAAGAAAAGTTGTAAATAAAGGGTATAAAATTTAACATATATATAAAATGATATCGTATAAATTAATAAACTAAGAAATAAAGATAATTAGCATATTACATTTTTCATTAGTTATATACAAGAAACTAAAAGAATAAAATATAATTCACAAAATTGAAACACAATCGATACAATTTTAAATTTTTATAAAATTATAATATAAAAGTCCAAAAGCCATACAAAAGCCTAAAAATGGATAGAGTCTCATAATATACGTAATCATATATTACATATAGTATACGGTTATAGCTAAATATTACAAAAAGTTAAAGTTTTAATTAATTTGGCGCTCCAGTAAAACAATGTCTAGTAACATTTGTTTTTGTTTTAGCTCCTTCAGCTCAACATCAAGCTGAAGCAGGTTTCACTCCTTGAGCAATTAGTTCATTTTTATTTTCTACACTAACATTGGGGTGAGACCTTTTCCGTACAGGAGTTCTAACAACAATTTGGGATGATAACTGGGATGGTGTGTTAACTCCAGTTAGAATCATAGAATCATGGTGGTTCCATCACGACCGGATCATCAGTTGTTGTACTCGCACACTCGGAGTCATCATTGAACGTGGTGTCCATAAACTGAGCACCTAACTCCGAAACCTGTAATCCTGAGACAAACAACCGCAGAGTCCTCTCCTAGGATCTCGAGAACTTTGAGGTCGACACTCGTGTACAGCATCTCTTTGCCGCCTCCTGACCCTGTTTGGTTGGTCTTCTTGTCCCTTTTATCCTAAAAAGAAAAATTAAAATAATAACATTAAGGTTTTAAACAGTTGAGTTTGAGTAATTTTAGTGTTGGTTATTAATATTATTAATATTTGATATATTTTTTGACTTTATGTATGAAAAAGTAATACTTTTAAAATTATTTTGAAAAATTTAATTATTTTAGAAAATTTCTATTTTAAATAGGTTGAAGTTTTACAGCATATCCATAGCATTGATTACAAAAAAATGGTCAGCTCTGAACCACAATTATATAACATGTTCAAGAGCATCTTATTCATCAAAAATATATATGTTCTATAATAGGCCTTAAAATTGATAATCGACTCCCTCCAATTTTTCTAGGTGTACATCATTGTACTGTATTTTCATTAGACATTAGTAATTGGTCCATTGATTATAATTATATGATAATTATAGGAGGAGCTAAAACAAAAAATATATATAACCATAATTAGTCAAGTAGTAATAACATGTTTTGCATCTACTTACCAAAGTTCTCTTCTTTAAATTGGAGGCCCATATTGTATCCCGAAGATACTTCCACGGAATCTTAGCCGACTCCGGAACCATCTCGTATCCCGCCGTGGTACAATTAGCAAGAATTTCTCGCCACGTACTCTGTTTCATTTTGTCAGGCAACGAAGAAGAAAGTTTTCCAAATAACACATTCTATTTCTTATTTATTAATTTAAGAAAAAATAACTTTTTGGCTACGCTATATTCTTTAGATAATATTTTTTAATGCTAATTCTATATTCTAAATAGAATAAAGAAACGTCTAACCAATCCTCAACCTGAAGTCCATTGACCAATGAGAATGACGAATACATGTATCACTTATTATTTTAGATTTGATGATTTTGTTTACGCTGACAAATATATATGAAATGTTAAATACTTTTATGAAACGCTTATCGTTGTCATTAATTTAGCATTTATCAAAAATCAAATGTTTTATGAAACACACCCCTGCTATATATAATACGATTTACAAACTATTTTTTCATTGGATAAGATAACCGCGTTAGCTAAATGAAACCTACATCTAGCACCTACATCTGTACTTAGCATGCTGAATGTTCTTGTCACAATGTCGTGTTTATTACAGGAAAATTACTTTCAATACAATAGCTAATTAATTGGGCCTTTTCTGTCTTCTAATAATATATATAATTCAAAAACTTTTCTATAAAACAACTAGTACTAACCCTACTCAAATATAATGACAAATGTAGTGAGTATAATATAGATGTGTATACAGAAAATATGTATATATATTTGTTATTTATAAAAAATATTTATTAAGATAGTTACTATAACTTATTAAGTGATAAGAATAAATTGCAAATATATGAATATCAAAAAATAAATACAATTAAATTGATCTATTTTAACAAAGTAAAATACAAACAAACGTATATCTTATTTTAAAAATGTATTTTCAACTGTTATACAATTGTGTGTACCTTTTTACACATTGTGTACACCAAGTGTCTATGAAGTATAATTCGATAATGAAGCTACTATTATGACGAATTGTGCCCTTTGAACCTATATAATATAAGAAGCACCAAGTGGAAAATATAAACGGAATCAAATCAAATTGATTCACCTTCATTTGATCAAATACTGAGACCATCGTTAGAAATAAAACACTTTCAATTACATATTTTTCTTAGAATATTTGAGCACATAAAACATGAGCACAATATAGAACACTTGAGCACATGATGACACAATCTAGAACACTTGAGCACATGATGACACAATATACGCAACTATTAATAGGAGCCAACATAGAACGTCTATTTCCATTTTATTAAATCTATTTTACATTTCAAATATGTTGTATGCATCAAAAATTATAGTTAGCTTCTTTTAGGCTGAAATTTCAATTTATCACTAATTTGCTTGCTTATACTTGCTGCTAAACATTTGTTAGCGCTTACTGATTCTTATTACGACGTTTAATGATCAAAAATGGTCAGCTAACCAATAGTCTGTTTGTAAAACTAATTATATATTTAGAATCGCCGAGAAAAACCACAATCACGAATAATTTAGAGAGGAATGCTGATGGGCCAATTTAACGACCCCCCCGGCCCCTACCTAGGACAAAACAAGGGTCAACATGATTAAATAAATGCAGAAAATCCATAATATTGTAAAACTTATTACAAACCAACTGAAACATTTGAAAAAGTTAATACATGAAAAATACAGTCATCTAAATTAATATATATAGTGCGTTTTTCAAATTGCTGCCAAGTTTTCTATACTAACCCAAATCCTATGAGAAACAGAAAAGGTTCAAGTCAGAGGGCTTCATGTTTGGGTCGAGATACGAGGCCGGTCGATATCGTTGTCTGTATAAGTGAATAAACTGGAAATAAATTTTAAATATATGTAAAAGAGAGCAAAATAATTAAATTTATGAATGTGTAACATTCAATAATAATTTAAAAATTTGGTCCATTTTCGAAATCACAATAGTTTCAGTAAGCGCAAAAAAAGAATAACAGTGTCAGATAATAAGTTAGCAGAAAGTATGCAAGGATTTAGTTTTAGTCAATTTTGAGTAATGTATTATATAAGCCACCTACAGTATGTTCTCTATAAGTCTTAAAATATGTGGAATCAAAAATGAATTTACAAATGGCAGGTGTGAAAATTTAAGAACGATATAGTCTCAGAATATTTCTTGTATATATTAAAGTAACAATAGATTACCGATGGGTCAGTTAGACATCCATATTTTGTTTAGTGTAAATATTAGTAATTGTATAATAGATTTGTTATTAACTTAGCATTTTAGAAAAAATGCCGCATAAAATAGTTTTCACAATTAAACAATTTAGCATTTTACATGTAAATCTAGAATCTGACATTAAATTTGGTGTTTGTTTAATTTCTGTGTACGTCGAATGAACATAATGATCCAGCAATCTGTACCGGCATTATATATAACATTTATTATCATGAGGTGATTAGGAAAATCAGACTGGTAATAATAAATTAGTACAATACATAATATATGATAATAAAGTTGTTTTGTATAATAAGTGAAAATTTGGTTTAAGGATAATCTGGCGAAGCATTAATAAAAACTGAAATAGATCAATCTTACATCATATTATTCTATTCAGAAATGAAAATATAAAAGATTTCAATCGAATAACATACAATTATATTCAGAGATTAAATGAAAAAATATGATTACAATGAATACGCTAATACTATAGTAACAACCAAGTGAAAAACCGTACTAAAATAAATGGCAAAAGTTGTGTACTGTATAAAGAAAAAAAATATTATAATCATAAGAAATTAGTCAATTATTACGAAAATGTATTTCATCAATGCATTGTATTAAATTTTATGTAAAATTCCATTTCCCTTTATATACTACTAAAATAGTAGGCACTTCTAAATTGTTATAATAATCTTTTCCGATGAACCATGCATTACACTAAAAGATATCGGTTAAATTATATTAAAAATTATAACAATTAGAAGATTAACGGCTAAATGAGTTCGTTTGACATGGTCTACTGACTCATTTAATGTGTGTCAAATGTTTGATATGCATTAGTTACAGTAATAATATAATATATTATAAATGAAATAAATAAATAAATGCGTTGCTAAGCCTTCATCGTATTTTAAAAGAAATATTCATTGCTGTTTTGCGTCAACAATAATAATGCAAGTCAGGTGAATAAATCACAGAAAAGTAAGACTGATTAGATAATATGAGTGTTCTACAATATTATGTTTATAACTCATTTGACAATACAATTAATCATGTACAAAATCATGCACCTTCACATTATCAGTCAGAGTGATTATATTTTTCAATGGTTTATAAAATCGTACAACATAATTATAAATAACAATAAATGATTACATTTCATTCAATTCCATTCCATTACTCAATATCATCACTACATACAAATTAAAAAATTGAAAGAACCAAATATTATCAAAGTGACTACAACATATAGTAAAACTAATTAGGATACTAATATGGTCGATAAGCGATATATTAGGCTATTTATCTAATTATTAATCAATTGTCCTACGTAAATATATTTCCAAATTTGCAAAACTGAATATTCATCTAGATATTGTGTATATAAGTATAGATTAATATTATAAAGTCAGCAACTAAAGTTATCCTTCAATATTATTTTTAATTAAAAAAATCTGTCCACATTTTTATGATTCATACATGCATGTGATAAGATCCCCTCGGCTCCACAAAATTAATGGATTTCCCGCTATAATTCTTACAAATCATATAACTTGTTTTTATTTCCCCGTAAATTATAGTAGCCTATATGGCGGGGAGAACAAGGCAAAAAGAAGGAGAGAAAGACCGATTGAGATAAAACCGGCTCTTTCAATCGATCCACTGACTGGCTCATCACCGCTTTCCGAAACAACCAATCAAATTCGAAAAACTTGAATGGCGTAGCTCCTCCATAACAGCTGGGGGAGAAAGAAAAAAGGGCGCACGGATAAAACAAATCCAGAGAAAAGCGCGCTGCGGTTTCTGACGGAGAAAAACGAGAGGCAAAAAGGCAGAGAGAGAGAGGGTAAGAGTGAGAAGAGGATGCCTTGAGAGGGTCAGACTGAGCTTCCCTTGAGCGGCTTAACGGTTGACAGCAGATGGTGAAGAACAGTGGTGGTTGAGTTTGAGGTTAGAATGAATGTACGACAGCCAATGGCCTGGAAATACTGGAGCCAATATGACAGTGAGAGGGACCTCTATAGTTCCCACTAGTTATAGCTTTTTTATTATTATTATTTCTTGCTTGCTTACTAACTATCAAAACTATAAGCTTCACATGAAAGCAGTTGAGAAGCATTATAATATCTCCTCTCTCAGTCCCTGTCTTCCTCCCTATCTCTCTCTCTCTATCTGCAGATACAGTTTTGTATAGACTGTAGTTCGCCGTTCTCTCTTTGCCTCAATCCTTGGTCGTCGGTCGGTGGCTCGCTGTGCGGTGGTAGCGCTGCTCTGCGTGGCGTGGCGCGCGGTTTCTCTAAACAAACGGACAGCAGCCGTTTCTTTGCAAACACAGAAGCAACAAACATGCGCGCTGACTCAAGTATATTATATAGCACCACTGACTGAGGTCAGGTCAGGGGTGTCTATATCAGCCATCCATCCCCCTGCTAGTTCACCGGGGCTCCTGTCTGGAAATTGGGTATGTTATGATGTGCTTTGTTTGCATAGTATAATATATTAAATAATACTTGTTATTTCTGTCTTGTTTTATTAGTAAAACCGATCGATTTTCATACAATCTTCTTTCTCGCATCATTCGCCCTATACTCCTTGTCTTTCCTCATTTTTAGTCGTAAGAGAATTTGTCTTATTATAGTATAGCACGGCTGCTTTATGTAATACAGTAAAAGGTGGGAATAATATAGATTATTTAATGTTTTGCTGGAGTGAGGTGAGCAGATTATCATGTTTGCGTGAATTACTAATAATTATAAAGAGAAAGTCATAATGTTAACGCTTCACAATTAATTACCAATTCAGAAAAAATTATATATGAATCGATTGTCATAAAAAAACTATTTAGCATAATTAGTGATATTTATGGATAATATATTGTATTTTCTATAAAGTGCATATATATATAAATATTATATATAGATACTGAGGAAAATCATATCAAATAGAATTCTTATCCAACTGAGTTAAATGGTGAATTAATATAGAATAGCAATATGAATAATATAAATAGCAAAATAATAAGATTTTGTTTTGTATTTTAATTTGATCGCTAAAAATACCCACATACTTAAATATAAATAACGGATTGAAACTTAAGATATAATAACGATCTCGTTCGAGTTTCAATATAAATATTTCCAAAAATGAAATCACAAATCAAGTTTTAAAATGACTATATAATATAAATAGGAATATTTTCTTTTGCAAATATGTATATCCAATATATTTTAAAGATAAGATAATAAAAGAGCAAAATTCTTATAATAGAGACTCCTACATATTGATTAACCTGTGTTAATTAGTCAAATGTGAATCTGATTGTATGTCTGTATAAATTGAGAAACCAAAATAATATTATATGAGGCTATAACAGTTTCTGTTTATAGTTATAGTTCTGCATTTTTATAAACTATTCCAAACATATGAAATTTCACTTTCACTCCATGTCTAATGGTCAGGTTCTCTTCATTATATACATATTATACAGTCATTTTAATTATTTCTTTAATTAAAAAACATAACAAAATTGATCTCACATATTTTAAACAAACTGTTTTGGGCAAGGCATTTTGCGTTTTAATTTTTAAATGTAAATTTTACTATAAAAAGTAGATCTATAATATTTCAGATATTATTCTATATGTATATAACGTAAATTGTTAAAATTCAAACCAAAAGCAATCCTATATTTGTTTTTAATATAATTCCTGAATTATTATATATAGGGCTATATGTTATAGTTATTCGAATTAAAGACATGCTATTAACAATTTCTTTGATTTCCGTATATTTTTTTAATAAAAAACAACAGTTTATTAAATACCATATATATATATATCAAACTCTTTCAATTTAACAAACAATGTAAATAATTTTAAATAAAGTATTCAGTTCTTAACAAATTTTTTTTTAACAATGACTAAACATTTGATTCGAGTAGCTAAATGTATAATACTTGAGAAATTATATACACTTCAAGTTTTTGATATGTTTGTCCTGAAGTTATATATAGTTCTAAAGTCAGTTATGAAGTTATATAATACCGGTTTGGTGGGGGTCAAAACAAAATTTGTCCCACCGGCATGTAACAAATATACATTTTAATTTTCTAAATTAATTTAGTTCATTATTGTGTATAATTGCTAATCGTTTGATGTATATAAAATGTTTAACATAATAATAGTTTGTATATTTGTCAACAAACTCGAAAAATAAAACTTCACTTTTAAGTTACAATAAATAAATTATTTAGAATTTAAGGGAGACGTATAAAGACAAAATCTGGAACTCAATGAGTGTATAAATAGAATCAAGCATTATTAATTTGATTTTTTAAGAACTTTTGGCACTATTTTATATTTGCACAGCACACTCACTATATGATATATATTATAAATGACTAATACAAAGATATAAACAAAACAGGTATAACGAATATTTTTCTATAACCCCAAATGACTCATACAATCTTTACTTTTGCTCAGAAGTATATAGTTTACTACGATATAACTAATTGCGTTTATTAAAATTTATCTGCAGATCACGTTTATCAACATCATTCGTGGAAATAAACCACCAAAGTTAAAAGGAAATAGAAATTCAACCAAGATCGATAATTACGTGCATCGCTTTATTTTAATTTGATAAAAAAAGTTTGCAAGATTTAGCTTATGGTTATATACTATAAAGTAACTATATAATGTCTAAATGTTGTATGGCCCTATATATGAAAATATTAATCAAACATCCGCATTAATGTATCTTCCGTATATACTTCATGCAGTTAAATAATAATACACACTTCAAAATATCATCTATTTAATATAATAAGATGACATTATATATAAGGTACAGCTCCTCCACACAATATATAGGCCGATAAGCATTCGTTGACAAGTTGCAGTTTCCACAACATATAATATATAACACGATTTTAACTAAATGTCCAACGCAGAACTGTTGAGAGTATACATCATATTTATATAGCGGATATAATATAATTTATATGATACATTTAGAGTCAACACGTACGTACCATGCACGGTCATATATATACTATAATAAATAATGAGGATACTTTGAAACATGTTGAAACGTAGTGTAGTTCACCGTTCTGATAAGATGGAACAGGGCATGACACAAACAGGGACGTCGGGTCGATTGTTACGACGTACCGCGACGGTGTGGTGTGGTGTGATGTGTGCACAAAGCCCAACACATAGCTCAACACTTTCTTCTCTGTCTTGCTATACCTTCCTTATTTGCTGTGAATAATATTGTGTATCTCTTCAATATATTATGTTATCCATAATATGCGCGCAGGGCCTTGGCAGATATAAACATCCTGCTGGTTTGGCTCCAATTCTGTGTCACTGCAGAGTCATGTTATATGGAATGTCAGCTGTCTGAAGTTCTTATATTGAACTAAAATTATAATTAGCGCTATATTTTAAAGTATATATAAATGTATACAACATACACCATCTTGTTAGTAGTCGCATTATTTAATTAGATGGCCATGTTGATTTGTTCTTATCTGAAAAAATATAGTTTATGAGAACAAGGTTGTCATTTGAGCTATTGAAATGACTGCTCCACATGTATTACATATACCTGTCTCCATTTCTGGACAGCTGAGTGAGCTAGCTTCAGTTTAGACGAATATAAACAGTTCTGTAATCTGTAAACCTCTATACATGTATAAACTATTTCAATATTTTGCAAATGTCACGTATATAAGTTGAAAAATATGGCTGTAATAAAAAATTGAGAAAACTGTGTGACAAAAAATGATCACATTCCATTCCAATCCTCACCACCATCACAAAACAAAATTATATATAGTAAAGAACCGAAAAATTACCGAAGCGACAGCCAATTATATTGTTACTTACAACATTTAAAAATAAGATCAAGATGATATAAAGGGGAAAAAAACTATATGCAGGCCAAAAATAAAATATTCCGTTGAACAATCGATAAATCAGGCCTGGAGTTGATAATATAGCAAGTCGAACATTTAGTTTTAAAAGACAGCGTTAAACCAAATCTGATAGGCAGAAACATAACATGGAGACAGACAAAATAGTAAATTGGAACTCATGTGTAATAATTGAAATGCAAAATATATGTTTTAAAGGGTAAAAAGTGACTAAACAATATAATGCGGAATTTTAGAAAATCAGTTCCAAAATTAAATAAATAAATTTAGATAAACACTTTCAAAACATTCAAAAACGAGTAAAGGGTAATGTATTATATTTGTTGGTATTAAAATATATTTATATGAAAAAATTCTATTGTGCTGTTCAATAGGGAATCATTGTTTTCTCCTTCACGTTTTTGATCAATAATATATAATAGAAAATGACATCGATAAACGTTGGAGGTAAAATAAGTAATTAAATTATATTGAATGTCTGATTTCTGTTGTCATAATATTAACAAAAATCGATATTAGGGTTAACGATTACTAACTTTTGAACAATTTGTTCAAATATGTATAATATATACTAACACGGGTAATTAATGTCTATCGTATACTGAATAAAATATAAAAAGATGTTTTGAATCAATTAAGAGAAAACAAATTATAACATCTATAAAAATCATGTTTAGTAAGTTGTCGATATTTAGATTTATGACAATAGATAAAATAAGTTCTTATACAGCATAAGATCCTATATTAAACATAAAGTTGGTTCGATATAATTTTATTAAGTATTTAGACTAGACATCTATACATATCGTATTATAATAAAAATGGTTTTATTTAATTGAAAAAATTAGGTTAAAATATACAAGTGTATAACGCTATACTGTGTGATGACATTTAATAAAAAATCATCGACATTTTATAAACTAAAATTTCTTTTTTTATAGTATTAAACTTGTTACTCAAAAACAAAATTTCTATAAAACTATTATATCGTTAAGCACATAATTATATACCATAGAAAGCCGTGAGTTGTGAGAAAACTCCTGCATATATACCTCTATACATTTCATGGTGTTTTTTCTTCTTTTTTCAATCAGCATCATATTTTTTATATTCTTCATTTAATTCTAAAAAAAAGGCCGCGAAAGACTCCAATATTCAAAACCCAAGTCCATAAATAAAAGCGCTAATCAGCCGTGAACCGCAATAGTTTTTTTGGATATAGGTATATAGATATAATATATGGAAGAAAACCGTTTGAGATTGTCCGAAATTTTGTCTTGAACTGGCTCTTCTTAAAATACATATGAATATTTCTAAAGATTTATAAATTGAAATTGTATATATATATATACTAAAAAGACATGAATTATCTTATACCTTGTGGTAATAATTCCATTATATTTATGTTATAGTACTGACGTTTTTAGATATAGTTTCAATCAATAATACGTACTGGTTCATATTCTATTGTATGGTATTTTATCAAAGACATTGTAATAGACTTAGTAGTAATATTTAAAGTCATGTCACAAAATATATTTACTTCAACATTAAGAAAAAATCAATAAACACTTACTTCGGAATTAGTGTCATATTTTCAGACAAATAAGTAAGGGTGGGTAAGGCACAAAAACACAAAATCGCACGAATATATATTTGTGTATATAAACGTACCAATAAAACTGGATAACTTAACAATACGAAACCTTCTAATTGAAAGGTTTATAGGCTTAGTGTAGCATTTATGGTTCATATTAAATATCTATATTAATATGAGCTATATATTGATAATATACTTATTGATTGGGTGTCCTATATTAGCTGAGGCATGTAACACTATTATACTAATAGCATACTAATTGTTATATTAATAAGAATAGTAATTCATAAATCTACTTTAGTATATAAGGTACCTGTCCACTGCGTTGATGGAAATTTTGATTTATAATTCTGTCTCTTAGATCATTTATATAAGCTAAACTTCCCCCGTGCTTTCAACACACTTTCATTAGTAGTAATGTATATTCAAAATCCATCAAATATTAAAGGTTACTATAAGTTATGTATAAGGTTTTCAGATATATATATATATATAAACTGCTCCTTGTGATAATGAATGTTATAATGAACTATTATAGTTGGTGGAACTCTTCATCTTGATATTTTAAACTTGCGAGATCATTTATAAAAATGTATAATTCCCTCAGGAGTCGAAAATGTCATTGTAATAATATTTTCCAAATTTTAGATTAATTATATAGTTTAGATTATTGTATAATCATGTTTACTTTTTAATCATGGTATAAAAAATCACATATACAGCTATGTTTGATACATATTGTACATTTTCTTTTAATAGAATCTTACATTTTAATATTTTAAACTTTTTTTTCATTATTTTTTAATATAGCTCTATCACTAAAGATATCTATAATATAGAATTTCTTTTATTTATGAAGTTGACGATATATGTATATATATAATAAACTATTATAAAAATATAGTTTTTTATACATTGCTTATGCTATCCAGAAATAAAAAAAGCTTTTCTCGAATTGTTCTTGCAGAATCACCACTTAAAACTTAATTATATATAGGGAAAATATTTTATTCATTGATTCACAAGTTATATCTATAAGAATCTTTGCTAATACTAAAACTAATACCCGTCGCATTGTAAACAACATTTTTACTTTCGAAATGTATTTCGGAATTGAGTTCTCCATAAAAAATGTAGCCAATAATATATAATAATGTTTTTTTTTGTTAATTTTAAGAAGGGCTTCAGTATTTTCTTGAGGTTAAGGGTGGTGGTTTCAAAAGGCCTGGAAGCTCGTTAAATACGAAACTGCTGAGAGAATTGACACAAAGTATTATCAATCACAATTTATTCCTAATAAGGTGTATGTGTCGTGCACAGTTAGTCGTAATGAATTCAGCTTTGAGGTGTGAACACAAATCACTGAATTTTAAACACAATACAATATTAATTATAATGCTGATACAAACATACATTTTCTGGGGAAGAAGCTGATTTCTGATGTTTTCTCCATATTTCGGTTGATGACAAATATTTTACTTCTATATACGGTATCCTACAGAAAGTTACATATTATATGGGACCATTTTGTAGAAAGTTAGGCCGACCAATTGTTTAGTATAGGCGTAGAGATGTTACATATCTTTATAATTTCAGGGGGAAATTATATTATAAATAATTAGTAAACATTTAATTTTGAGAAATATATAATTTTAATAAATAAAAGTATAACGTGCATATTATTCAATGATACAAAAAAACCTTATTTTATATGCAATATTGAATCTTTCAATTTTCTAAAATAAAAATTCACTCCCGTTCTTATCATTGAATTTTATTTACTGTTTATACACGATAATTAATTTCATTTTTGTCCCAAATGCAATCTTATATATTAAATGCCAAAATTTCTCTGATTCATTTAATAAAAAATGCACACGGAAATATTTTTTTTGCTATTGTATATTGCTTTATAACTTGTAAAAAAATCTAGTTGAAATAAGTATTTTGCGTATTATCACAGATCAGATTGTAACCTCTATAATATATAATAAATGTATATAGATTGAGGCAAGTTATACCAATTTTTTTAAACCTTAAACAATCAAATGTTTGGATATTTGAAAAGACACTTAACTATAGAAGAAATATATTCTAATGCTTCGCGGAATAAAGTATACTAAATATGGTCTAGATCAGGAATCATATAACGTGCATAATTTGATACCAGCGGACGATTAATCAAGCTGACAAATATTGATGGCGAGCAGTCCCGCATTCTCTGGTCTATGCTCAAAGTATTCTGCCCCATTTCATGGGGATCTATTTGGGCAAAACCTAATATGCATGACATCCCTAAAAAATCCCCTCAAAAGCCCACATATTAGAACTGGAAGCAAATCCAGAGAAAAGAAGGGGGGTAAAACTGGGAATGAAAAAATATGTGGGGGGGGGGGGTTGCTAACATTGTATACCATACACACAGGAAACTGCAACTATAATAAATCTATGGCAATCTGCTGGAATAGTTTTCCGCCGTTCTCTCTCCCGTATCGCCCAAAAAAGGAGAACGAGAGCACAAGTAGTATTATAGTTTTGTGCCTTTGGTGGTCTATTTCTGCAGGGTATACAGGTTCTCTGGATTCAACTATATTGGCTATATACAGCAGCACAGTGAAAACATTGGCGACTAATCTGAATAATGTTCATCGACAAATGAATGTTGCAAAAGCCGCCTTGAATTAATTAACCTTATACTCCCTTTACTCATCTCATTTACATAATATTTTCCCTCCCATTCACTACCTATATAATACCGGCCGGGCTATGTATGGAAATGGAAGAGCCCAGCTATTTATGACGGTTGATTCATTTAGCATGATAAAAAATCAAATAATTATATACGGCCGATTAGGACGTCTAACTGTGGAAAAGTAAAATTATTTATCCCATTATTTTTGTACCTGTTAGCGTATAAGCTTCGTGGCTGAAATGTTATGCTTTTTTGGGTGTTATACTAAACAATTTTTTTAATTAAATTATTTTAATAATGCTAACTTATCTAATTTAATCAAACTTAACAGTCAGTTATACTTAAAGACCATTGCTTAATAAGTTCTGGACGTTCATTTAATAGCAAGAAATATATTAATAAGTATATATCGTATTCACATGTATATATAAACTTAGCTGTGAAATTGCAAAACTCTCTGTCCTATATAATATACAAATAAAGAATCAATTTGAATTGAAATGTAAACGTCATATATATGCGTTGAAAGTTGTTATACTTTTGTATAGATATATATATAGGAGGATAAATATTTACAATTAATGAATTCATTAGATTATTGCTCATTAACAAACAATTCAACAATAATTATATACATAAACATAGAATTATGACAGATTTGAGGTAAAACAGACAGACAGACAGACAGACAGACAAAATGGAGTTTAATCAATATTAAAATTGATTGTTCAGTTTGTGTTGTTTTTAACAGTTTAAATAATTTTACTGCTTTTGCACAGTTGTATAGTATATGAATATTTTTATTTATATTATTTTTATTTATATTATTTTATATTTATATTTATATTAATACAGATAAAACGTCATCTAACTTTTTAATTAAATCGATGCACAAAATGCAAATAATTTATTTGAATAAAATTCAAAGGGTTTTTGGAGTGTTTGTTGGTGTTTTTAAGAGTGCTTTTCGAATTTTTAGAATATGTGTTCAGTGTTTTTATAATTTGACAGAAATTGAGGAAAGGTTTGTTTATTCCGTTTCACTTTGAAATAAAAAAAAAATATATATATATCCGCATTTTTTGTTTTCATAAGTGTCTTTAAATATACCACTTGAAGATATACTCGATAAATGGAATTTTAATCTGTATAAAGTTTTATTATGCAGTTATTATTGTATGATTATTTATATGTTATGATGTGATTTAGAATCGACACGTTAAAAAATATATAAAATATTTCATTTGCTAATTTCAACGAATTTTCTAGATTATCATTCCTCAGATTGTACCCTGTTATACTATACAGACGCTATGTATAATTGCTAATATTATTATTAAAAACCACAAAAAAGCGTTACAAATTGATTTCTTAAAAGTATTAGGTATGTCGACAAGCCTCAAAATGCTTGGTGCTTTCCTAAAATAATAAACGCCCTAGAAAATGACCTATTTTAACAGTTGAATACCCTGTTAATAATGGAAAAATAACTATTTTAGCTTTAGAAAAATATATCAGGAGACATTAGCCTATGAAACTCTCTGTTTCTTTATCACTCCAGTCAACGTTATATACATTAAGCTTTCTATGGCATGTTATTTACAATTTGCCGCAGTAATATTGCGCATATGTTAAAATTGTTCAGTTATTGAAAAGAAATCAATGCTTAACTTCAAAATAAAGGCGATAATTGACATGTAAAAAGTAGACCCACCTATATACTGTCTATACAATTAAATGCGCTTTTATGACCTCTGTGATAAACAGATTCGCCCACTTTGATGATATAATAGATATATGTGAACTGATATATCTATCCTAAATGTACCCATATAATAAAAGTGAAGGATATCAGCTTCTCATTGATATGGAGACAAATATGCATATTATTACACTATTGAATCACAAGGTATACAACAATCGTTAAAAAAGGATTGCAACCCTCTGAGATATTTTTACGACATAATTAGACAAACGAAAGGGCAAACTTTGAGCCATTTGGTGGGAGTGAAACGAATTTTATGATCCTTTATTGAGACAACTGGCACCCGCATACCTCAATCACTTTCCCTCACTTCTTTCCGAATTATTCAAGTATACTGAAGTATCACCCCCAGCTCAGTAAAGAGCACCGTAAACTTTGAATTTTTGGGGGGAAATCAAGCAAAAGGCACCGTGAAGCGGAACAAAGGTAATGGTGATAAACTGCTTCCAGCACACTTGCTCTTGGTCGCTGTATATTTTCCTGGTTCCCATATATATAGTTGAGAAGTGTTGATTTAAATAATGAACAATAATAATCACATATAATACTTGAGTTGGTCTCTTTTCTACAAAAGAAACCAGGTATAGCCTAGTGACTGACAGGAATGCTTTGTGACGGTATCGTATTGGTATGGTGCTTAATATGTTTGCTTGGTTAATAAAAGTTAAAACATGCTGTCAATACACATTCAATTAATTAGTTTATAATATTAAGCTTATGTGATAATTATATTGATATTTTAAACGTACATAATATTGTTAGCAATTAACACTACAGTGCAATATCGTGATTTTTTACATTTTACAAATAATTAATATTATTAAGTATATATACTCGTATGTTCACTCCATAATAGAATAAACATTTTGCAGAACATTATCAAAAACTCGGGAAAATAAATATTAAATTAACTAATAAGAACTTAGTAATGTATAATTCAGCTACGCACCCTCATAAAAATCAATATAGATATATATATGTAATATTTCTATTAATTCTTATTATTATTCTTTATTATATATAATAAAGATGCATAATTATAAATTGCTTTTATAGCATTATTTTGTTAGGAAAAAATTACATTTATTAACAACAAAAGAATATACATGTTTCCTTTTCTTTTCTAAGATTAAATGAAAAATTAATATGTCCTAATTATTAAAATGTTTTCAGTTGAATTTTTCCTGGATAATTTACTTAACTATTTAAAGTATGAAAGAGAAGTTATTAGAAAAATATTCACGTTTGAGAGCGTAGAAAAAGAAACTGAAAAAATGACTTTAGAAAATACAAACTAATTATTCAAATATATCGAAAAATGGTTACATATATTCCCATATTGTTAATGTTCATATAAAGAAAGAAATGTGGAGTTTGAAAAGATTTTAAAGGATGACAATTTGACCAAATTTATTTTAGAAGTAAGAAAAATGAACGGGGAACCTTGCTTAACTATATTACGTGAGTGCACTTCGACGAACAGAGAGCATTTTAACGAAGATTTCATATCGATATTATTCGATAAACGATTAAATTCTAATATATAATTTCAATCAATTTTCCATTTATAGCGGTTTAAATATCAATATTATTTTTTATTTTTTTATTCAATTACTGTATTATATTAAAAGTTATGCTATTATTGATTTTATATCAACTATAGTAATCGTTTGTTTATAATCATTATACTGTATAAAATCAATATTAGAACATAAAACAAACGTTATACTATATGCCGAATAGCCATTCAATAATTATCTTGTCACGATTATAATTATTATATTATTATCAAACGGAATTAAACAAAAATCAATTGTTTAGTATGTTAACAGGATTTGCTAACATCAACTTAGACGAACCAATTCCTCCAGTCGAACAACAACCTGACAACAATAGCATCATTTGCTGCACTACTTTACAGTCAATTGATCTGGACGGCATAACTATAAAGATGAAGGACGATGATCTTAGTGACAGAAACCATGACAGGAGTATCTCCTTCATGGATAGCTTGTATCGTCTGGGAACGTTCATATGTCCATCGCTTCACATATTCCGCATTTTAGAATTGATGATGGGAAAAATATCGATGTCAATAGATGAAGAACTCAGAATCAATCGATTATAAAACTGTGGTCATAGAGGGACACTATAATTGCACCACTTTGTTATTAATATATAGTATACAGTTAATTATTCATTTGCAATTCAACATTATATAGGTTTCAGGTGTCTATGACTATAGTCAGGGTGTTCGGGATGCAGAAATTGCGATTTATTTTGTTTTCATTACTTTAATAACACTTTGATTTTTGTGAACTTAATATTGTTTTTGTACGCCTATTATAACAATTTTTTGTTTATTAAAATAATGTGTTCAATTTAATTATATCTTTTGTGGCCAAAAACTAAAACAATATTATAGTATATGCCGATAACTAACACCAAAAAATGGTAAAAAAATTAAGATTTGCTATTTACACTGTATTTAATGTCGAGTGTATATATATGTATAATAATATTGTCTAAGCCTCATACCAAGCATAAAATCTATAATAAATGCTCAGGCCAAAATACATAACCATTTTAGTAAAAGATGTATTCAAATTAACAATAAACGGTATTGATTACATCGAAGTTCTAAACGCTACAATTAAATATATAATAGAGAAAACTTTCTAATTCTACTTTTCAGATTTTGGAAGTTATAAACAGAAGAATACGAAGACTGAAAGTTCATAAGATGTCCGGATTGCTCTAAATACAGTAAATATATAGGCAGTGATCCCACTCTTTGGTTATCTAGCTATATGATCGAGCCTGAACAGGTCATAAAGCTAAGTTACCAAAGCCTAAGTCACTGCTCAATCAACCGAGACCGACCGCGGTGGACAACCAATCAGACAGAATGTTTCAATTATCAATATGCGGAATAAACATGCGATGGTACCGGTTGAGTATATAAATGTGAAGATTGTTTAGAAGATATT
Organism: Coelogynopora nodosa; assembly: GCA_034780555.1. Lineage (NCBI taxonomy): Eukaryota > Metazoa > Platyhelminthes > Proseriata > Coelogynoporidae > Coelogynopora > Coelogynopora nodosa. The sequence continues at coordinate 18,002 of JAUZND010048111.1, read as the reverse complement.
GTATTTTAATATCCATGTACTGGTCTGTATATTACTATTATATGTACACACTTAAATGCGCCTTTTCCAGAATGAGAGATTGAAGAAGTTAGTATTTTAGATCAACCTAATTAATTTTACACCTCTCTAAAAACTATAAAATCTAGTTATTGTTGAACTCAATTATTTTTTACCTGGGAAAAGTATCTCCGATGATACAATATCGTATTGGTTTTCAATTTATTATATGAATAAATACATAATACAACTTGTTTATATAGCCCTTGACAAGAAACTTCTATAACTATTCGTATGTCTATAATATGACACAATAAATGCACAATGTAATTTTTATGAAAAACCGAAGTCAATATAAAGGGTCTGAAATATCTCAAACTATAGTTCGTATTTGTAATATTAATATATTTTAGTCCAGTACTTATAAACTTCCTATCTACATGATAAATTGATATTTAAAGCTGTTTTATTCTGTATAATATGCATATGTCATTATTTAGTATATCATACATGATTATGGTTCTTCAGAATAAGTTTTCTCTGTGTACATATTATTCAATTGCATAAGTATTGTAATAGGATAATGTACTTCATTTAATTTATTGGCTTTTAGCCGCATATCCTTATATAATATATATCCATGCGTCGCTTTAATTATTTACTTTAAATAGGAGCTAACGGGCCTAATTTTGAGGGGTATAATATCCAATTGTAAAATGCATGAAATTCCTTCTTTGTGTGTTGGCCTGCAGCAGCAAAAATAATTGGTTTTGTGAATTATTGATGGCAACTATGGATACTCTGATAGATTGGCCTTATAGATACATAATGGATGAGGCCTATATGGAGCAAAGCACGGCCGATGAAGAAAGGATGGTGCCATTAACGTGAATCTGTTATTTGTTGAATAGTATATTATTATAGAGATATCATTAGAGATGATTCATAAAAACAATGTATGGATGGTGGGAGGTAGGCTATAGGGATTAATAATCAGGTACAACATATTGTATATCGTATAACTATTTACCAAAACACTAGGTTTGATTCTTCAATATTATACCAGGTTGAACATAATATATATAGTCACACTCTTAACCCTTCGTTCGTGGACCTATTTTGTATTGGTTTTCTCCGTGAAGCGGGAGGGTTGTGATTTTATCCCCTCACTAAAAAAGCAAACTTCCTGTAATCCGATTAAGCTGAAATTTGGTATACAGATACTTTCTAAAGACTTGTCGAGCTATTTTTATTATGACCTGATTAAGTTATAAACTCCAGTTTAGGAAAACTATGAAAAAAACAACCATACATGCTGTAATTTTTAATCAATGCAACCAATTGAATTGATTCTTTTTGCATCTGATTCCAGATAATGAGATTAATAATAGAGTTAATTTTTATACTACTTATATAAATAAGCTATAAGTAGTAAAATGCTATTTGAGTATTTTTAAATAATAAATTTTATTATTTAAGTTAAATGTCAATTTTTTACAATTGACCTATTTTTTCTTTCAATATTGCAAGTTTTACATCCTAATAACGTCGGCAAGTACGAAATCCCAGGGGGGGGGGGTTATAAAATATTTCCATAATAACACAATTTTCTCTGGGGTTTTAAAATATTAAAAATTATATTTTTTAGTTAGATAAAAGTATTTTAATCAAAAACTTAATTTATTTGAAGAAAAATTTGGTATGCCCTCCCCTTTCCCCTCCACGGACGAAGGGTTAAAAGCTGTAGTAATATTATAATATATTAATTATAGAGCTATAGATAAAGAGAGAAATAATTACAGAAGTTTAATTAACCTATACTGTATGATGGTGTATCTCTATTTGCCGTCCGATCCCGGTTGTATATATATATATATATAACAATCAATTCTGGGTTGTTTTAATAAATATCTAAAAACTCCAAAAAATTTGTTATCATATTATATAATATGTGTGCATTGTTCATAAACAGACTACTTAGATGTATCTGTTTAGAAAGAAATCAAAATTGAATAATTCTATAATTACTCATGAGAGTTCATCATTATATTAAATTATATACTTTAATGTCACATCATACACCGTTCTGACTGTGTAACAGTTTAAAACTCGTTTAAATATTAAATTATATAATATAACATATTTTTAAACTGTAAATACATATGTTGCATTTCAGTATCTGTTACCGCGATATAGTTTCAAAGATAGGATATTGAACTTCCTACAACGCTGTTATTTTGCTCATTAAGCATGGGTATAGGAAATGTTTTCTGTTTTAAAAGAGGTTATTTCATATAATCTAATATTTAAACTAGTTTTATATTTTATCTATTTTTTAACCTGTTACGACATCCTATATCGTTATATTATTGAGATCCGAGTCTGAAAACTTGTGTTTATTTAATCAAAAACATTGTTACGGGTACTCCCAGGGGGGTCGTTGGGTGCGAACGACACTTTTGAATCCGAAGTGCCCTATTTATAGTGGAAGTTGTGCCCTTTTAGGAAAGAGTATAGGTATGTGCTTTTAATTCCCGTTTTCCACATATGACATTCATGTAGGCATAAATTTGAATTTGTGTAAGTCAATTATTTGTAAATTTGTACATTTCTTAAAATATAAGTTTATGGAAATAAAGGCCTGGATTGTTTCGTATTTTAATTATTTATAATACAATATTTCAAACATTGATTATATATCGATTGTATAAGAAACAATACTTTGAAAATGTAACGGATTCTTGTGAACTGCCCTATTAACAAAAATACTCAGAATCCCTCAAGTTAAAAAACGATCTCCCCCTGATTTTTCCTATATAGGGACACCCCTGATTGTATATCTGAGAGGGACATGTAATTAACAAGCGTGTATACTAATCATTATATGATAGCTAGACTATAACACCCATCTATTTTGTTCAAATGTTAATTGAACGTGATTCGCCAGCGCTGCGCAGAAGTAATATATAGGATTAGTATAAAAGTTAGTGGTACAAAGTAATTTTTCTCTGTATGTATATATATATACAGATTCTAGGAAAATGATATATAGTTATATTCTTCTCTATATTAATTATTATAGTATGTTAAGTAAACCTTTTTAATATATATATTTTAGCTGAGCTATCTATTTTTAATCTAACCAAACATAAAGTGAGAGAAATTTATAAACCTAGTCAGTCCCGCACACTGAACGTTATATCTAAATATGTAAGTTATTCAACATATACGGAACGGTATATTATATAATGCCATACGAACGAAAAATCAGCGCCAACTTTAGAAAAATTATAGTTTCGTATATGTGACTTATTCAATTTACATTCTCTGTATAATATATGGATGGTTAACTTATTTAATCGGATTGATACCGCGAATGGTGCACTTGTTGTCCGGTGAAATTACTCAATTGTCGAATATATTTTATTAAGTTTATTTTTGTTGGTAAAATTTGAGGAATTACTGCAATCTAAAGCTTTAGAATAAAAGCAATTTGTTTGCTTTAAAAATGCTGACAAATGCTATATATAGGAACCCTATAGTTTAGATTTATTAGATAAAATAGTATGGTGTTAATATTGATCGCATTAATTAGAAGTATACTTTCAGAGTAATTTTTGTCAATTTTATTGTTATGTTTATTATTATTTATTTACATTTAATACAAGTATAAAAAATGTCTAATATAAATCAAGATGGTGGGAAGGCTAATTCCCATCTATAGCATGTTCTATGCATTTTTCTATTAACATCTTTTATGCGTGTTGATCCTATTATGTTGAAGTGCCATTTAGAAACTGTGATTTTCTTTGTTATTATTATTTCAATCTTTTTTATCTCTGATGAGGACGTCTCACGTCGAAATATATAATACATTTGAAAATGTGAAACTTTTGGTTTTCTTTATATAATATGTATTTAATTTTACTTAACCAGTTACTTACGAAAAAGATGATCACTTACAGTGTTTTGTATGAAATAAATGCATTCAAACATTTAGTATGTTTTCCATTATATGTTGGACTGAATCAAAATAGCAACATCAAAATGATTTAATGCGTATAATATGAGACAGATCAATAGAATAAAAGTGGCACACTAATTGACGTTGATAATTTAATAAATGTAATGATTAAGAATATTACGCAGGGCTTTATACTCCAGATGAGTTATAGAATATTATATCACTTATGTTTCTTATAATAAATTAATGAGGTCTATGGATGTCAAAATAAGACAACTAATTGTTTAATTACTAATATTTTGGAACACTATAACATAATATTAAAAATAGATTCCTCTAATATAGAACTGAACAATTATTGAGTTTTTCTGGCCGTACATGTTTGTGCAAACCATAAAAATTGTACAAAAATGTTTAAAACTACAAATCTCTTCCATGACCAGTGGGAAATTGATAATTGCAATTGCCAGGTTTAAAGAGATAATCATGGTAACCGAGCAAAATCAAGGAACCCTTCGGACCACCTCCATGCGGGATCACTGGCCAACGAGCCACAGTGATACCTCTTCTATATTTGAGAGAACCATATATAGGTATATAGTGTCTATATAGACGAGTACCGCAGTGTTCCCTCAGTGAGGAGGTGAGAAGTCCATAAACTCTGGGCAGGCACAATAATAATACAGAATAATAAATAATTCTTATAGCCAGGATTTCCAGTGCGCGCGCACATGCCGGCCTATATAGCTCATCGTGAAGTTTTGCCGCATACAGTATAGTATACCTTCAATCAGGCAGCGAGCATCGAAAAGACAAGGGAAAGTTTACAACAACGATATATTATGGCTCTCAGAAAGAGAGAAATATGCTCGGGGGAGAGTGGGAGTTGTGCTGCTAAATTGTCATCACAACTTGGCGGTTAATGGATTTCTTACTTTACAGAGACAGACGATGCGTAAATTCCCAATCAAGTCGAGCCGGCAACCCCCCCTAGAACCTCAGAACTCCATTATATAGAGTATATAGGTCGCCGTGGTTCCCAGCCACTTTTAAAAGGGTACCGCCAACTCTTTCTAGTTTCGCCGGTATGCTAATGCGATCTTAAAAAGTTTTATGGTGGAAATGCCATGGCAAGGGAGAGAAAGGAGAAGCAGATTAGAAGAGTTTTTGTGTCATATAATGGAAAAAAACTATAATTTTATAAATTCTTCCAACCAGACTGGTAGACATAATATGAATTCGACAACTATATTTTATTCTTTAGGTTTTTATAATAACGTTTTTTCCCGTTAGAAAATTTAACTTATAATATCCAAAAAATAAGAGAATTGTATAGATATAAATTTTATGTAAAATGAAACAGGTGGATTTAATTTAGTTTTATCAAATAGTTTTTTTGTAACTATGGTAATTAGATCTACATGAATGACATTTTAAGTATATATTATAGGTATATTGCTTTTAGGGTTGCCTTTATATATAGCCTATATAGGTTGCATGCGAAAAATTGCAGTTCTAGTAATAATACGATATGAATCTCGAATAATCTATAATTAATAGCTTTAAAAGCATGTCTAGATTTTTAACCACAACATTTTTATATATTTTTTGTATTTAATAATCAGGAATAACTTATAACTGAGGATATTTATTATAAATTTCGGTAGTATAGTATATAAAAACAAATAAAAATATGAAATAATAAAAAGTATTTCTAATTGTTACAAATTATTTTAAAGTAATTGAGCACGCAGAGGTTACATTAATTGTATATATAATATATAGTAGTGTACTGATAGGCTTGTATTATAAAAAGAAAATTAATGCTTTATTAATTTAATTTGTGTTATTTCTCAAAAATTTCGAAAGATTCCTAACAACTTCCAGTACAATTATGTATGAATTTATGTATGAAGCATATATATCAGCAACCTAGAAAGCTATGACTATCCAGAAACACAGTCAATATATATATATACATTATAGGTACCTATATATACTTTGAGTATTATTAAACCATAACCCAACAAAAGCAGGCAATAAAATGTAATAACAATGCACACACAAAAAAGTTGGAACATTTAAGGCGCATCATGTTATATAAGCAGCATCGGAAAAATTGTAACAAAAAGTGATTTATCTTTATTTGTATTGAATTGAATTGCAGGAGAGTGGAAAAAGTACTCATGGCAAGAAACCCGACTAGTATAGTCGTGAAGTATACCTCAAAACATGTGACTAATTATTGCATGTAACAAAACAGTGTTAAGCGTGTGAATAAAAGCGGCAGCTAGGCTTGCTGTTTAAAAATTAGTCAAAATCTGGATTACTATAATAGTCAATATATCCAAAATCCAGGGGATATTCAGATTTTACGATTGGTTATAAGTCATATATATATATATATGTGTTTTTATGCACGTCTATAACTTTAGCTGTCATTTGAAATTTACGGAAATAATCGTCTGTTTATTTTTTCAAGTCTGATTTAATGTTACGTATGTGTTTGCGTATTTGGTTGTAAAGAAAATCATTTGCGGGATTACTGTAAATTGGTTAACATGCAGAAGTTTGACTGTCATGTACATTGTATATATAGTGTTCATAGATTTAATGGCAGGTTTATATTCGATCAGTCTATATGGGCTACAACTGCAGGATAATAAACTGAAGATTCAAAAAACAATTCCGCTAACAATTAGTTCAGCATATTCATCGAACAGCATCGCCCATGCACGAATAAAATGTATATAGAATGAATGTATTACATTCATATCAATGTTACTTTATGTGGGTTGTTTATAATCATAAAAATAATATTGAGTTGTTATCGACTTCTTAATAAAGAAGCTTAACAACACTTAGGCCCACGTCTTAACAATTAGAGAACAAACGTTACACTACCGAACATAATTAACTACTCAACGCCTGGGAAAATAGCACAACTCAACTCTAGAAATTATAAAACACTCAAAAAGTTGATTATTTAGTTTTTGGCTCACAGAACAACGCGGTAACCCTGGGGTCGTAGCTCCCCTCAGCTATACAATCCCTCAGTCACCATGCACAGGTTATACATGTAACCGTCTCTTGCCAAATCGCCGACTCATTGTGATCCAAGGTATTAGTAATGACCTTATATATAGAGAACTACGACCTTGCCTGACCTCCATCCATTGTCAGCAAGGATGGATTCCAAGAGACCTAGGGGCCTATTGTTGTGTACAAGGCCAGGTAACAAGGCCGGGGGACCACTTATAGTCTTATTTCCTTGGCTGACTTCCCCTTTCAAAACATCGCTAAATTATACAGCAAGTGTTATAGACGACGGCGTTGGCGGCACTTTCCTAATGACAGACTCCGGTCGTTTCGATTTGTGGGATGGCTATAGTTATATGGCAATATACGAGGGTGACCCTGTCATTCTCCATACAAAACTTTATAGAGCGCGATAATGAAAACATTGGGTTCACGTTTGTAACAGCCAGCTGCTCAATGGGTGACTAGATAGTTAGTTACGACCCCATTAGTGCAAATTAATATCCGTCACATTATGCATCTAGTAAAGCTGTGCTGTGATGTGCCCTTTTTATGCTGACAGAGGACGGGACAGAGCATTTCAGTGTGATTCCCCAATTTGTTATGTTTACTGATAGAATTTACTAAACAAAGAAAGTACTATAATATGTTTGTTATAAATGAATATTGAAAGACCAATGCCACAAATAACACTTTGTCTAGATATAACAAATAATGTTGGCTTGTTGGTAACAAGTTTTGTGGTGTGAAGCTAGTATTAATGCAATGCACATTAATGAGTAGAATAAGGACGAGTGTTTCATTAGTTAGATTTATTTCAAATTTGATAATGTGATTTTTAACAACTAAAACATAGAGAACTAATGAGCCAATATAATTCTGTTATACAGGACGGGAGGAGTAAACTGCAGAAAAAACATCAATTAAAAATTGAGCTAGGGAAATCGGTTGCTGGAAATTTTACAATTGCGATTTTTAATTCAATTAATTCATCTGATTTTAGTTAGCGCGGCAGAATTTTCTAATAATTAAACTTAATTATAAAAATTGAAAAAAAATAAAGTGTAGATATTATTATATCTAATTAATTAATATAAATCTATTTTTATCAAATTTTATTGTGTTTATTATATTTTATAGAAATTTTAAAATAACATAGTTTTGAAACTGTGGACATATGTCAACGTTTTACTCACTGTATATAAATACAATTAAAATTATACTATACATATAACTATAAGTAAGGATAAAAACATAATTAAAATGTAAAAAACCACAAAAGAAATAAATAATAGACTTTTATTTAAATGACACTTTTACTCCAATCAAAATATGACGTAACCAGACCCTTTCCTGAATAAATACATATATTATATATATATATAGATAATATATTATTAGCTGGCAGTACAGGGTATATTTCATAATTTTAAACTTATTTTAAATTAATATGTGTGGTTTGATGATAATACCTTTTTTATTTGACCATTCTGGATTTCGGTCTTGAAATTACTTTTTACTTAAAATATTATTATTAAATGTTACTACTATGTTTGACATTCGCATTGACAATGTCTGGTTCTTTATTATTTTTAATTTGTTTTATAGTTGTGTTGAAGAATGGAATGTAATCAATTTGTTATCATTAAAAAAACGAAAGAATCAAACAATATCACAAAAAGGCGAGGCTTTTTTAAAAGACAGCATAAAAGTAAACTTTTAACGTTTTGATTAATCGGTGCTTCCTCTTTCCTCTGTTAAAGCTTGCTACATATATCACTCCATACTACAGACTATATACAAAGCTTATGAGATAACGCTATCAAATGGAGCCTTGCTTTGTTCAACAACGACTCGCTGTAACTATAATATGATATTATAATAAACTGTACATACTTACTCCACATCCAAGCCCAGTATCGATCTCTCTGTATAATATTATGCTACGTGGGTATCTCATAATATATGAAATAAGGATGAGAGCCGAAAGGGAGATAAAGGGGGTGAGAACGGAGACGGGAGAGAACTCAATTAACTCCTGTTATAAGCTAGGACATTAATTCCCCCCCCCCCCTTGCAGCTGCAATAGTTATATGTATACCTATATAGTATATAATAGTCATATAGTATACTACGGTATTGTTTCTTTGTATTATAAAATGCAGCTCAGACTTTGCGATTAATCCTAATTAAATTAACACGGCTGTTTCCTTTGTCGAGTGTGAACTACAAACTGCTGGGAAATAAAGATTGGCGTTTGTAATAAATACTATTATAGTGTTTGTTCCTAACATCGCATTGTAGTATTTGGTTATTATATAATCACAGTGTAGTATTTAGTTACAATATAATCGATCAAAACTAAATTAAAAATACAATAGAAGTTTTTGAGATTTCTTGAATGAAAAATTGTTTATACAAAAGATTGTCTGGTTTTTAAACATGTTCGGATAATTAATAAATTAATCAAGTAAAGTTTAGTTAAAGATAAGTATTTATTTCAATTAGTATTATCATTTTAGCAAGGAATTGTTTTTCGAAAATTATAAACTTTATTGCCATGCCAAATCAAAAATAATCTAATTTTATATAATGAGTTTTTCTAAATTATAATTGTTACGTAACTTGAGGTATATTAGGTTTACAATTATATACTAGAAATAATTATAGCTATCATACTGTAGCTATATATATAACTATCAGTTGACTCCAATAAAATTTTTCTAACATTAATAACATATTTTAATTGATCACAAAAAGAACTAGAAGTTGCATGCAGCAAGATGCCATTTTTGTACGAATGGGGCATTACTTTCAATGAAATAATTGTTGAACTTTTATTGAATCTTTCAATGGAACGATCTAAAATAAAATGGATTGTAAAGTCGAGATCTTTCATAATTCAGGCATGACTGAATGTTCCAAATATGAACTCGCATTAAATGGAAAATGTTATGCTATTTGTAAAGACACACCCCCTTGTGACGTGCCAGGTATAACAAGCTAGTATTCACTGAATAATTCATTTATTAATGTACACAAATATTATATACCGAAAAGTTTAAATCAATATACTACTGATAATTTAACAAGTAATATAAAATTAACGACAAAGAAAAAACACTTCCTTGATCTTGAAATTTCGGTGTACCCTGTGGTTAATTCATTTATCGATAATGAAAATATATAAAACATAATTAGAAAGTGAATTTTCAACATTAAATGTCTTCAAAACTTTTAGAAATTAACAATTTCGTATTAATATCATTTTCCTAAATCTTAAATAAGGAAATACATTAAGACCCTTGGCAACTCTATATTAAGTAAACTTTTCTCTGTCTTACCTAAATATACATAATTATACCCTGATTACAACGTAGAATATACAACTATAAGGTCCAATTGGTTTATAACGTGAATTTTAGTATAATTATAGAACAAAATCGGAAAGCTCTAACTTGTGAGGAAAAAAAAGTAAACGCATCTAAATTGAGAAAAAACTTATGTATTATGTACTTATACATACAGTGAATCATTGATTATATTTATATTATGTTTATCAACTTTACCAGAGATTATTGTGAAAAATTAATATTTTATTACCCTAGATAAGATAGCACATAGATTTTATAAGTCCCCTGAGAGCACTTCGCAACGGGATTAACCGTAACGATATATATATATATATTATATATAGAGAGAGAGAGAGTATGTATGTATGTTATTGAATAGGAATAAATATTGAAATGAATTTGAAATTTTGAAATACATATTACCATAATATATGAAGCCATTCTAAAACAAGTAACAACAGAACAAAGCATTTCATCGATAAAAACGGTAAATAAGCGATTTGTGCAAAAACAAACAATACGATTTTGGCGTAAAATGATTATATTTCTGGATAATAGCATCAGATGGATAACAGAGACAATATAAGATCGATAATCAAGGCACACGATCTACAGTCTCGATTCGGCACTACTCAATTGATAGTAAAAAGGTCTCGTGAGCATATTTGTAAATTATTATATCTTTATGTACAAAGCAGCAATAAAAGTATAGAATTGATGAACAAGCTATATAGTATAGTATAATACAGTTGATAAAATATATTAAATGAAGAGAGGGATGCGGATGGTTGCCTGGTTAATTGCCAAATGTGGTGAAAGCGGTCATTCCTATATTGTCAACAGTGCGTGGGAGTTATAAAATTTTATACAAGAACAAGAAACAAATAACAGAGTGCAGTGCATCGAAACAAAAGAACATTATATATTATAATACAATAAAAGAACAGTAAATATTTATAGTTAGTCGGTATGTTTTATAAATAGAAGTGTAAAATCATCTATGTAGAAGGGTGTGCAATCATTGAAGAGACAGAATATGATCGAGTCAACGACTCTTGCAGACAGCCTTAATTGTTTAGAATTTGATGCACGGGGGTGGGGGTGGATGTAAACATAATTGAAGAATACGTGATAATTGTAGAAATCAGAATTTAGCAGAAAAAGTGAAGTTGTGTTTGTTTTTGGTATTGTAGTTAGTTGGTCGTGTTGTAGTTTTTCCTGTGTACAAAATATATGAGCCGTGACAAAGTTCGAACCTTTGTAGGACAGATAAGAGAGAAAGTTATTTCCAAGAATTGGAAGATGCAAGTTGTTCAAATGGGTTGAAATTAGGTTAAGGCGGAATAGTTGGAATGTTTATCGAAAAGTATTGATAAAAAAAATCAAAATTAAATTGAGTACAAAAATAGAGCTTAATTTTGGCCAAAAATGTAAATATAGAAATCTGGTAGTAACATTTAGATAATTTAGACTGAATTGTAAGTACTAAATTCCCGTTTGGATAAGATTATTATGTTATATTACTATACAGGAGCAAACGTATGTTCGACACAGGAGGCATGCCAGTGTTACAAAGGTCCAAGTGCTCTGTCGCTTACTCAATTCATTCATTTAAATCAAGTCGTTAAATGCATAGATATTTAATTATAGTTTGAATAGATAGGTCATCTGCATTTATCCTGACCTACATACAAGTAATAAACGATTAATGTTTGGCAAAATCAATAAACATTAATATCCATTACAAACATATTTGCTTAATTAAAAATAGTTACGTGAACACTGTGTCAGCCTGAATTATTTTGCTACATATTTAGTTATTTTTAACATATTACTAAAATAGTTGATAGTAGTATATATTAAATAATTTTCTTTTTAACAACATTTCATAATATCATATTATAGATAAATTTGACTAAATAACAGAACACAATTCGGTATATTTAACTAAATATTATTATATGTAAATCAGTTATTTTATCGAGTTTCCCCATCATGATAAATACAGATGGCCTATCTATACGACTTATAGTTAACCATCTATGGTTAAATTTGAGAGAGATGACGTTCAACACCGTCAAAGTTGACTATTCAGAGTTCCTTATCCTAATGCTATGACGACAGAGTTCATTATCCTAATACTATGACGATACATTTTAAACAAAAAATTGATTGCGATAGCATCAAGAAAATAAATATTTAAAAAATACAAAGGATTAATAAAGCGGCGCAGGATTAGAAAATTGAACAAAAAACAAAGTAAACACAGTGGTATAAAATGAAAGCTGTCAATCACGTTTGCAGTGGTACTGCTTCTAACTGTCCAATCGGATTGAAGCACGTCTCAGGCGGACTGTCCACGTCATCACCAGAGGTCGAGGAGGCAGCAACACAAACATCCTCATCCTTACCCTCTCTCTGTACACCCGTATCATCCTGGCAGATCTTCAGAGCCTTGCTGATAATCTCGTCGACATAAGTGTCCACAACATGGGACACGTTGGCATCCTTCTCCTCCTCCAATTCCAGTGACTTGTGATCGACAGGAGAGATGAATTTCTCCTGCTCATTCTGGTCTAGGATGGTGGATTCCGAGATGTTGTCGCCCACTTCCTCTTCCTCTTCCTCTTCCCCCTCCTCTTGATCCTCATCTTCCTCGGGGATAGAGGAGTGGGTGGCCTCGTCCATGTTGTCTGACGAGGAGTCCTGGGGGGCGGGTAGAAGGCTGGTCGTCTCCACCTCGATGAATGGAGTGGATTCGACGTGAAGGGACACAGGTCGAGCTGATGGTACAAATAAGAGCAACATGTTTACGATGGAGTTTTAGAGAAGCTTAGCATTTTAGAGTTTCATTTACATTATATTGGTAAATAATAACAACAAAGCACTTTGTCTGTATTTACAGATTTTATTGAAAAACCGGAATAAAAAGATGTATATATTAGATATTAAACGTTAAATATGGTCCATGTTTAGGTTTTTCGAAGAGTATAAAATAAAGGTGCTAAATAATTAATTATAGGTAATAAATATAATATTTATGAAAGCATTATATATCTGTTAAATTTATATAATTATGAATTAGAATAAAAGAATTATAGCAAAGTATGTTATCTTTCATGTAAAAGTATATTTGGTTATAAATATGAAAGTGGTCAAAAATAAGACGAATCTAGCATTATTAAGCATTCAACATCTACAATATAAATATAATAAGAAAGATAACGTTAGATAATAAATATAATAAAATGGTAATTATTAGAGAGGGTTATTAGAGAGAGAGAGAGAGAGAGAGAGAGAGAGAGAGAGAGAGAGAGAGAGAGAAAAAAGAGAGAGAGAGAGAGAGACAAACCTTCTGTGCCTGTTATCGACTCTTCATCGTCGGCTTCTTCCATCAATGAATCGGTATCAAGAAGAGTCTGAAAGAGTTGGCAAGATCAGGGGTGGCTTGATTAAACATGATGTCACTTATTCCAACAAAGATCACACAAGGATGGATCACTTAAGATTTAAATGATATCACGTCTCTCCGTGAATCTGTGAGTATTGACTCTGTATAAATGTCTAAATTTTAAAATCAATAAATTGAGTAAAATTTATGAGCGGTATAACAAATATAAATATTATTTAGTGTTTTAATCCGCAAATCTTATTTAAATTGCAGAAATTAAGAATTTATTCAAAATTGAATTCAGATATCCCTGGGAAATATTAATCGATACCCATCTAATCACCATTTCAATAATTAATCGATTAATAAATTATTAAAAATCAATAATTTTATATTTCTTTTTTATATATCTTAGATTTTACAGGAATAATAGATTAAGAGTTTAAGAAAAACTAGGTTTTTACAACAAAATATGTTTCTTATAGATATATTATACTACTTCTTTATCTTCAAAGTAGTACATCAAACAAAAACTTAGTAAATTAATTCGAAAATATACACCAAGATAAAGTTAATTAAATTTTTTTAAACTTTCTGATATTTTCAACTGTCACAGGTAGAAATTAATTATGTTTCATAGCAATAAGTTAAGAAAACTAGCAATTTTAACAAAATTGAATCAAATACTATTCAATTGTATTATTCTCGAAAAATATAATAAAATTTATAAATGAACAATTAGTAGTGAAAGTGAGATGGTGTAGACAAACGTTTTAATTATTTCATCTCTACGTGTAACAACAGTAAGATAATATGAAGAAAGATAATTTAATTTAACTTTTTTTCTACTTAACATTATCAAATGAAATTGCTAAACAAAATTTTACAAACAGTGGTCGAGAAGCACTAAATTGTGAATTTTATATAGTATTGTAAAATAATGCAATTATGTCGATTGCAATTCTGACATACCACATAACATATCTCACACTTAAAAAAAATAAGGCTATGAAAAAAAATGATATAATATATAATTGCAATTCGTTAATAAATATTATACACAAAGGTGAATTTAGTAGACTCCACTTCACCTCTATCCTCAAACACCATTTTAGAATTACTAAGCATCAATTCGATGGTAATAAACAATATGTAGCATACAAGAGAGAAAAAGTACGATATGAACAAGTATTAGTGTGATAGCCACCACTCGTTTAACACCAGAATTGACCCACCATTGTTTTATGGTTTACATTTCATAACGTTATGAACTTTTAAGTACCCGTCTGATTCTTAATATTCTTTTTACTTCATACATTTTCGTAAAATATACTTGAGCACACTTAATTACATAATACATGTCCTGAATAGGTCTAAATATTTCCCGTTTCAGGCATTATTTCAAATTTTAGGCAGACCGTTTCAATGTTCATTCAATACGCTTTCTGCTAAATTATATTTTGTTAGATCAAAAATAAGCTAACTGTTTTTTTAAATACATTACAATGAGAATATCTTTGTTGCTACATAGGCAGCTAATCAAACTTTCAATTAGAAAACAAATTACATATTTAGAATCGACCTGCAAAACGACACCACAATACATAACTGAATATACTAAATACTGGCTGGTCAACTTGACCCCCTTCTCCTCTCTATGTCTAAATGAGCTTCCAAAAGAGCCTGGTGCAGACCTGGAGTTACTGAGAGCAATAAATAATATGAGAGGTTTATCGAATAGACACCAACTCATTTAGATGTAAATAATTGTCGATGAATGGCTACTGTAGCCTAGCAACAGCGCACCTGCTTGAACTGGTCGATGGCCCTCATCTGCATCTGTGTGAGTTCGACCAGACTAAGGAGCTGCAGTTTGTTGAGACATCGGCTTTGTGAGGGGGAGCTCTGGTCGGCACAGGTCAACATCACCTCCAGAGAGGAGAGAAGGGGGCGCGATAGGGCGAGCAAGAACTCCTTGGAGTCTCGGGACCCCTCTGTCGCGATCATCTGCGAGGAGGCAAGGAGTTTAGGAGTTTAGGGCGGCAACAGCCACAGGGTTTGGGGACTTTTCCAAGACTGGAGATAGAATATCTCTTGTTGGACATATACATTGTGTTATATGAATAAACAAATTTGCAAAAAATCTATATAACAATCGAATATATAAAAATACTTTCCATGATTGCGGACACCGTGTAATAAAATAAATGGTATTTAAACATAACGATTTAACAAATTTTTAAATATTTACAATATTGATAAAATTACCCAAATTCAAATTAACTTTTAATAGAATTCATTCATAACTTTTAAAATTCAATTATCTTTTCAAATTAACAAATTAAATTCCATGACATTTGCACTTTTCCATGATTGTAGGACATTGTCGTAGGAACAATTCAAGTATTACAAACATAAAAAACCAACTTTTAACCACTCCTGTACATACTCAATACGGAACAACAATTTTCAATATGGTTAATATAACCTTATAAAATAAAAATAATGACTAATTGTTCTTAATTTGGTTTTAATATAGTTATAACTAAATGCTTTTTTCCCCTTTTTTTCTGAATATATTTATCGAACACAATAAAATTACGTGAGAACTTACATCACTTAAAGTGTTGTATTCATCATGTTCAATATTTAGGGATGCACAGAACATTTCCTTTATCTTCCGTACTTTTCGTGGAATATCACCTGAAACCAAATAGCAACAGAAAGTCAGGTAAAAGTTACGAAATCGTCGTCCAATTTTCTGGTTCACGGATGCACTGTACATATTGCGCCTTTTGCTAGCTATTCACCAATGGTAAGCTAGCTAGTCTAACTAACCCATTATTGTACCATTATAAATATATCAATTAATAGACATAGCGCAGCGGGCAGAAATTTAAATAATGCCGGCGGTGTCAGCCGCATCAGATAGGTATATTAGCGGGCTGCAATATTTATATTTATGCGCGAATATTTCTATAACCGCCATGACCGATCAATAAATTAAAATTGAGAAAATTAATTTACATTCAAAAAGTTGATTTATAACTACGATTTCCAATTTGCGAGCTGCAAAATAAAACAACTTTGCAATTTTAAATTTTCTGGAAATGAAATGCGAAATTTCTATAGCGAATATTTGGATGCAACAATTACATGACGTCATAAATAACGCTAATAATATACCGAGTGAAACAGTACCATCGATAGTGCTGCTGTTTAATGAGAATCTCTCATATTATGTTGTGTGTGGTTATCCAATAACTTATTTCTAACACTACTAACGTACAATCCATAAAAAGAGAGAAGTTTATATAATTAGGAGGTGGAACATCAATCATTGTAGTATAAAAACAGTGGTCGCTAAATAAATCCGAATAATTTGTAACATATTGAAGAATATACAAGAAAAGAGTAGAATAATTTTGAAAAAGTACAATAATTCGCACAATATTGAATATGATACTTGATTGAAATACTTTATTACACCATATTAAATTTTAAAACATATACACTAAGTTTTAAGAATGTTTAAAAATATTGTTTAACAAATGCAAAAAGTACTAAAGGAAGAGCTTCTACAGGAATATTATCATTAATATATAAGAAATCCCACAAAAAAATACTCAAGAATGTCATATATAAGAATTCCCAATAAAAGGATATTAGAAAATACAGATACTTATTTAATACCAAATAACAATAAAAGTATTTATGAAAATAATATAAGTAAAGATTATTTAGGCATATAAAAATATCATCCAAATACATTTAACGAACGTTTACTGATTTAGAAATAGTTTCAAAACTCTAAACAATCCTTTAATAAATACACTGAACAATGTTCCGGATGGATGTACCCAAACAACCCACCCTCAGTTTTCAGCAGCTCCATTTCATTGCCTTCCTCGACCCCCTCGTACTCCCCATTCTGCCCCCTTTGCTCATCGTCGGCCCCCACTCCTTCCACGGTTCCTCCAGTACCCTCCTCTCCAGAGCCCCTCATATCGGCAGAAGTCCGGGTTTTAACCCCCTTGGGAGGAGGCGAGGTTTCCATCGTCTTGCGGGCACGAAGAATATCGAGGACTTTCATCTCTGCTTGGTGCGGCGGTGGGGAGTTGAAGATGCCCAGGATCTCTGCCCAACTGAGGGGGAGGGAGGAGAGAGGAGAGATTAGAGGAGAGAGAAGAGGAGAGAGAAGAGGAGAGAGAAGAGGAGAGAGAAGAGGAGAGAGAAGAGGAAAGAAGAGGAGAAATTA
>JAUZND010048100.1:1429-19915 GCA_034780555.1 Coelogynopora nodosa | reverse complement strand
TAATGTGTGAGACAATTAAAGAAATAAATAAATAGAACTTTAAAATAATTTAGTTAAACAGTTTTATAAATTGCATGCATTATTCAATTTTTTGAAACCAAACTCAGCTTAAAAAATGTCACTAACAAGTTATGTTACAGGGAGGGGGGAGGGGTGTATGGTCCAGAGTTTGTATGATCCAGACATATCTCCTACTATTAATATACATTTATAAAAAAATTTAAAGGGGGGGAAGACGAAATGTAATATTTATTTAAATAAATTGTGAAGTTCAGTTACAATCATTTACAACGTAGACTAAGTCTCATGCCTGCTGTTTTATTCAATCTAATTTATTTTCATGTCTTTATAGAGTTTTAGATATATGTTAGTGTATTCAAATTTAGGATATCAAAGCTAGGACTTTTGTGAGTTAAACTATTGAGATAATTTTAAAGACACGATACGAGAGCCAACTGAAATAAAAAGCAATTTATAAGAGCAATGAAACGATAGTGAAACAGTACTGAAAATAAGTTTAAACAATTGTAAGTTAGCATCATAATTTTTGGAGCAAAATGCAATCATTTTCATGTGCGGATTTTTTAATAGAATTATATTTTATGGTATAATGCAAATACTGTATATTATTATTTTTAATGTTAATAATATAATTATAATACAGTATATATTATATATATAATATATATTATATATATATAATATATATGTAATATATATATAATAAATACTAATATAATTAATAAAAATATTAAAATCATTTTTTTAGTTATAATTTTTTTAAGTGCAATTAAAAACACTTATAGGACTTCGTGTTCCATTATAGAATATATAATCCAAAATAATCTCAAAATGGATTTTTTTAATTATACTTCAAATAACACATTTACTTGTTTTATTTGTAAATCTAAAAGATCAAAACTAATTAGACACCATATTCTTTCATTAGAGATATAACTGCATCCCAAACACACTTAAAGATGAACTCAAAAATATTACTTGTATTACATGCAACGATACAAAACTAATGCATCATAGGAAAAATATAACACTTCAAATTAAAAGATTCAATAATATACTCTAAATTATTATAATATACAATTAACAAAACATATAGTAGGTAATTAGTAATTTCAGCTACGTTTAAGCGTCATTATTGTACACCATGGTATAAAATTCTTGGATTCATTACGAAATTATATTTAATCAATTCCTACATTATGTTATACACCATAATTAATTCTACTAATTTATACTGATAAGTTTTTTGTATTTTCAGTTTATAATTTTTTATTCTTATACGTTTATTAAATTTTATTTAATTTCATAAATTAAATGTTTGTATTTAAAATCAAAATATTTTAAATTAAATTATTGTTATATATAAAAAAACGATATCTTAAAAAAGCGAAAAGCGAAACCGGTTTCGAAAAAAAATGCGTTTTTATTTATTTAAATTTTTACTATTACATTTATGTTTTAGCATCATAGGCTACTTGATCACGCCTTTGTGTTTATTTTACAAATTATAGTTTTTTACCTTATCGCGGTAGCTAGCATCATCACAAATTAAATTATTTTTAAATTAATTATAAAAACATAAAACGAAATAGTACATTTAATAAAAATAATACAAGATACATTGAATGAGATTTTCGAAAATATTCAAAGTCTTAAGCATATAATAAATATGAAATATATATAATCGTGTTTTAGCAATCTTTTAAGTATATAATTATTTAAAAAAATAACTTAGGGTAATATTTACAAACTAAATATTAATTAAATTACATAACATTAATTCTTAATTGATGAATAATATAATTTTGGGTTAGCATGTTGTTTTGAAATGTATATATTTCTTAATGGTTATATATCCATAATAAAATACACAAATTTAAAATGTAGTTTTTGTTTATTCCCGCTAATTATTCTTTTTCCGGAACTTTTGTTTCAGTTTTGTTATTTCAGTTTATTATCGGGGAAGCGATAGTGATTATAATAATAATTCGTCATTATAATTACGATTCATTTACTTTAATTTAGCTTACGTTTTAAAGCTTTTTATCATTTAACTTTGATATTTTAAATATATAAATTCTTTAACTGTAATAAATACTTCTTTAAAATTAATTACTTTAATTCCTTTACTTTATTTATATTATTTTTAAGTATTTGGTAAATATTTATTGGCTGTGGGAGGTGCGACGAAACCAGGGTGGCCCTTAAGGCCATTGCCCTATCAATACTTTGGTGGGTATGGCCCAATATAGAACCTGTCCTGACCAATATTTAGAATCAAACTTACTAGCTTCTTGCTAATTGTGTTATGGCCAAATGCCATTTTTACATCAGTAAATACCCGTTTTAACCATTCTATGAGTGCAATCTAAATATAGGATAAACAAGATTTGGGGTTTCTCAGGCACCCTATACTTAAATATGCATAATTTTAACATGATCTGTATCTTTTAAACCCAGACCTTATAATTTATTTTTTTAAATCAATATAAAACATCAATGTATAATTATTATATATATAACATGACTATGTATGGTAATGTATCATAATGAAGAAATTTGTAAAACAGTAGCCTATATATTCAGGAAAATAATTCCTTATAGTAATATACAAATATACTGCTTAAGTGTTTATAATATTATTATAATACTTTGCTTACAGTCAGTCACAAACTGTGAATGTAAGTATAATATTTTTTGCAACACTTAAGTATAAAAGTACACATAATAATATAAAAAAAATTGTTATTGTTCTCTGCACTGCCAGCATTGAACATTTTTCATACAAAGACAAAGTCAAAGAGCAGTGCAAACACAAATATTTGGTTGTTATATATGGTTTTGCATAAACATTTGCAACATCATTCACTACTTTTTCAGCCTCTGAGAAGTTGTGGATAAACTCAAAACCTGGGTAGTGGGGCAATCATGTAAATCACACCCATAAATTATTTTAAAATATGTTTATTCTTGTTTATTTAAAATTACTTAGATAATTATAAATAAATTATACTAAACAATAATATATTATTATACAACTCAAGGAATAATACCACAAGAAATATCCAATATAAAAATTAACTAAAAACACAGTTGGGAAAATGCCTTCTCGAGAAATATTCCTCAGACATTCCATGGCCATGCATTAAGCAGCACTTTGCTTTATCATTTTCCCAGCCACATTCCTAGCCCCAGGATCAATGAAATTGTACATGTAGTTGACAGTCACATGATTTTGTACCCAGTTGTATGAAGTGAATTTATCTATTATACTTGTTGGCAGCAAAGTTACAGCATGCTCATCTGGCACACTGAACATCATATAATTATACATTTCTTGCTGGAGAAATATTGCCTTTTAAACATTTCCTGAAATGTCACCATTTCATAGTTTTGACTATATGGTTTTTAATCAGCTGATAGGAAACATTTAGGAAGAATTAGGAATGAAAAGTATTATTATTAAGAGCATTACAGATATGGAATTAAAGATGATACAAGGTTAAGAATTAACTAGAGCAATGTGTCTACATTTTCATTCAGACCTGTAAAGGCATATGGGTTTTAATTGTCTCTTTGATTTTTCCTCAATATTCTTACAAGAGTGGTGCTTCTTTTACTCTATCTATTTGCAAGAGGAGATGGGGTAAACCAGTTATCACTTGTGTTATGATATTATAACCAGGGTTCAGTTAATTAGTCAAATTCCAAAGTGGTAGCTTCTGTAATGCTCAGACCATTCCCTAATATATGGGAGACCCATTGAAGTTGTTTATCAATAGATAGATTAGATTTTGTTGTGTAGAAATCTTTCTGTTTACTTTAAAGAGTGTTCAAAGCATAACTTGTGGGGCTGATTGGATCATTCAATTTGTTTAAAGCTTTTATTACTCATATTAGCCTAAAAGGTGGGAAGTCCATCATGCTCAGATTAAAGTGATTCTAGAGTTCTCTAGTATGTTATATATAGCAGTACTATGCTTGCATATTCTATCCAATATACATACACAATATATTATTTGAGGTTGGTTGTTGTAAGATAAAATGCAATAAGATATGCCATGAAATTTTTTTACATATGATATTATGATACCATATGTAGAAAAGTCATGAAAGTACAGCTTTGCAACTACTGACACAAAAAAGTTAAGCTACTTCAAATTTCCTGGATGTCAAAAATACCCCAGATCTTGTAGAATGGTTAAAATCAATAGGTACATGTGTACTGTATTTCAAACTTCAATCTTTTGCTCTATCAGGGATGGTCCAATGTTTAAATTTGGCCCTACCAATTACCAGTTATATTAATGTTGTCACTCAGGCAAAGTAGTTTTTGCTCAAAAAGGGTGTTGTGGGGACTTACAAAAATTGCTTGAATGTCTTTGTTTTACTTATGTTAATATTAAGGTCAAATATGAAACAGTTACCAGTTTTTCTAAACTCTTATTAAAAATAATGGAACCTATATTTAAGTTAATAAAAATACTTTTTGTAAATCATCTATTCTGTGGTTCCACTTCCTCAAAACTACCTTGTAACTATTTATATATGATTTGGCAGATTGCATCGTTGAAAAAGTTAAAATGGTTTACAATAGGCAATTAAGTTTGTGTATCCAATCATTGGTTAACATTAGTCAAGGAAACAAATTTCTGTTGTGTTAGTAAAAGGATACACTCATATTTAAAAGTGCTGCAATATAAAAGTCATAGATCAATTACAATTTTAGGCCTGTGATTGTTCTTCAAATTTTTACCAAAGTCCTGAAATTCATCAAAATTTACTTTAATAATAATTGGATAATGCATTATTTGCATATGCAGGCTTATCAAATCAAGTATCCAAATATTTATTGCAATTTTTACTGTCCTGATATTATAGCAAATGTCAATCATTTTAAAATTGGACTGTTGAACATTTTTATATGCCCTTTTTGTTATTTTTATGCAGTAAAATGTCAACACAGTTTGCACTATTTCATTTTATACAATTCTTATATATAACAATTCCAATCATTTTATATGCATACCTAGCTTTTAAACACAAAAATTGTCAACACTGCACTCTGATATAGAGACTTAGCTGCTTCCCTCACTATATGTGACTGGCTATTATAAAATTGTTCTGGTTTCACTCATTGAAAGGTTGGCAGGTCTACATGTTTCTGCACTAGACCAAATGTGATCCAAGACTATTATTATTCATTCTTATGAGCATGTATGCATATATATCCTAAGTATCTATTTTATGTATGTACATTATTATCCTGAATTAACATTTTATTGATTGAAATAATTTTTTTAAATTAAAAATATTCCTAACACAGGCCTATACTCTTTGACTTATTTGAAGTCACAATACTATTCTTTCAGTTAAGGAAGCAATCAAATATACTTAAATATTAAATTTATAAATTATACATTGTTACCTGTTCTCGGCAGAGCAGAATATTTATTTATTGACACCATTTCATTTTCACAGTGAATGTTATAACTGCTGTAATTGAGCCTAAATTGTGGACTCAAATAAAAGTTCCTTATTTAATCTTTAATGCTGATGGTGTCAGCAAGATGACTGTACCCTAGTAATCAGTTTTAAGAAAGTTAATAGAAATCAATTAGTCTTTTTCTTTTTTGCATTTTCACATTGTCCCAAAAATTATAGCCTTTTTTCTTTTAACTCATTAAAAAATATAATTTTATGGTTATAATTCAAAGGAAATTTGATATTATGAGGATGTAAACTTTGATTAATTAAAATGCTTGTATTAGCTATCATTATAAATACATGACCTTATTTATCCTAATTACCTTGTTGCCCATCCCCTTCAAACCTCTATGTGAGGACAATGAATTAGCTACACAATGGAAACACCATAATAATAGACATTGAACAAGAAGGAGTTGGGCTAGGTAGGTATTAATTATAATCAGTGATGAGATAAATCTGGTGAATCAGCAAACAAAAACTTCACATTCTGCATAAATAATAATAAGGTAGGTGGCAAATGAATTTTTTGAAGAAATTTAACTATGTATAGCATTTATCCACTCATAAAATGTTATGCAAATATTTATGAGCAGTTAGCTAATAAATTTATTTGCTAATAACAAATAAATTTGCGTTACATGTCCCTGATTACATCATGAGCTCCAGTTTATGAATACTCTGGAAAAGGAACCGCATATATGCTATATTTACCCATATATTTGATATAACTGTTGATCAATGTAAACAATTGATTTGATTCTTTTTGCATAGATCTATTATAGTTTGGTATGTTTATATAATTATACTACTTGTATATATAAGCTATAAGTAGTATATATGTATTTTGAGTATTGTTTTAATTTGCTGATTAGTTTAATAATAATATATTTTTTACAATAAACTTATTTTTTCTACTAATTTTTTCAAGTTTTAACCCCTAATATCATTGGCAAGTAAAAAAACCCAGGGGGGAGGTATAAAATAGTTTAATAATAACTCACTTATTCTCTGATATGTTGAAATAATCAAAATTCGATTACTTTTTTAGATGAAAGTATTTTAATCAACATAAAAAATCAGTTTAACCAAAAAATGTCTTTTCTTTGTGTAGAAAACTGCCTCCGTGGATGAGGTTGATACTCACATCCTATACATGTCAATAATTGTCTTGGTTTAGGTAGGTATAGATTGTACCTAGATATAAAATATGAGCTATTCCCATTAGTAAATATAAAATACATTGTAGGTATGGGGACAATTCTACAAATTCTGTTCCCAATTCACATTAGCAATTGAAGCAATAGCAAAAATATTGGGGATTCGATTTGTGTTTTAATAATCCAGTGGTTCCGGTTAGCCAGAGTAGACTGTAATAGCTTAGTTATTTATATAAAACAGATTACTGTATAAAGCTAGTTTTAATTCGAAATAATAGTTTTGTAAAACATTTCAACGAATATAATTTTAAATAACATACACAATATCTCCTTATCAGTTGCTTTATTATACTTTCTAGTATTTATACATTTTGGAAGGCTAACAGTTATTCACATTTGTTTAAACTAGAATCATTATAACTGCAACACAACAGTATGTAGGCATCTTGTAATATAATTTAGGTAAAAATGTTGAATAGGCAAATGCTTCATTCCCCCCAACTCTGCCTATTTATTGCATTCCATGTATCTTCACATTCGTCCAGTTAAATAATACACTGGCTCGACATCACTGGTTAAAACTGGCCTGCCAATTAAAAATATAAAAGAGATCCATTTTGACCATTAAATCAAAGATTAATGGACCATATGTCCCTCCATGTACAATAATTGGTTTGATTGTAGTGCCGTTGTTATTGTGAATTTTAAATTAGTAAATAATTTCTAAACATTTGTATATTTTCATTTGCTGTACATATTAGTGTATATAATAGATATTGTTTAATAATATTTGTCAAACTTATTATGTAATATTCTTTTATAACTACTCTACTTTTCAATTGCGCTATTGATTATCTGTCTATTGAATATCCTTACCTTCAATTTGCAGATGTCGACAAAGAGTGACTCATCCACCAATGACACTGCCACAAACCAATCTGGTTTGAAACGTTCGGCTGAGGATAGTCCCATTGATTCTCCCAGCGATGTGAAGCGACCCAACCTCTCCTCCACCAATGAGGATGAGGAAGAAGTGTGCAACACCGGTTCCCCCATACCTGAGATCGACTTAAACTCTCCCCCAGCCATAGGTGACGAAGAGGAACAACAGAAGGATGAAGAAGCAGTTGCAGCTTCTGAAGTCACCGCCCCATCCTCTATTAGCACTATAAACTCAGCGGAGCCAAAACGTGTTACTCTGCCCAACCGGGCGCCGGCTTCTGCCTCTAATGAACCGGTCAAGTCGGCACTGCATAGAATACTCAATAATTTTGTTGGATTGGGTGAGTGTTGTGCTCATTGTGGTGTTCAATATAGAGTAGTATTAATGTTTAGACCGTCTTTGCAGTGTTGGTGTGGCCTGCGATTTTTGTTATGTTCCTATTTTATTGTTTTCTTTGAAAGAGGGTTTATACACAGCACAAAAGTGATCATAATTTGTCTTTTTGTTAAATAAAAATTTTACATTTTTAAATAATGAAATACAATCGCGTAATCTTTTTATATTTTTAATTAAGATTTAGATAGTTTATTCAGATGCTATATTAGATATAGAAAACAACTTTTTTGTGTATTTTTATATTACCATTGTCAAAAGTCGCAGTCATCATATTTCTTAAAATTGTATCATACGATACGTTCATACTTTTTTGCAATTTATAATACTTTAGTTTACAGACCATTTTGTTTTGTTGTTGCATAATTGTTTTTCCGTTAGAAAGTTTTCATATAAATGCTAAAATGTTTGGCTATTGCTCGAAGTAATTACTCCAGAGATAGATGTCTTCCATGTTTCGCCCGTGTATTTTCTTTTTTAGCTATGATAACTTAACAAACTGCAGTATCAAAAAAGTACTTTAAGAACAACACGTTTGAACTGCGATTTTTTTAAATGTTGGTTCTTATTCAGCACTGCAAATGTGAACCTACAGTAAAGTTTGTCAAGTGTATATTAATTGTATGGGATATCAAAAATGTGAATTAGCCCTACTAACACATTTCCGCGTAATATTCCAACTGAAAATTTAGTATTCTTTGAGGTCAATCTATATTTTCAATTTATAGTTATCTTATTCCAGAAGATTATTCCAGAACATTATTTATTACTTTATTTGATTATTGTATTTTTAATTTTAGTTATTGGAAAAAAGGGAGAACAAATCGTTCGAATTCAATCTGAAAGTCAGTGCCGAGTTCAAATTGCCCAGGATAGTTTTGGCATGCAATATCGCGAAGTTACACTGACAGGATCCACAGAACAAATTGAGTGAGTGGAAATGAGTGGTTATAAAAATAGTTATATTAATACAGTTTTCAAAATTAATTAGTGTGTAATGTTCCTTGTTTATGTTAACTATATACTTACTCACTATCCTATCATTCTTTCTCTCCAGAGAAGCCAAACGACAGATTGATGAGGTTATCAAGAACGCTGCCTTCAGCGCTGCCCCTAACAGTAGTAGCAGCAGCGTCGGCAGCAGTGGCAATTTCTCGCAGCAGGGCGTCATTGAGATCTGCATTCCCGGACCAAAGGTGGGCCTGGTGATCGGCAAGAACGGCGAGACGATCAAGAAGCTGCAGGAGGACGCTGATGTCAAGATGGTCATGATTCAGGACAGCAATGAGACTAGCTATAATGAGAAACCGCTGAGAATCACCGGAGAGCAGGCCAAGATTGAGGTGTGTTGGTTATTGGTTTTCAAGAGTTTATGAACACTATAAACGGATGTTAAAACATAGACATTGTTTAGGCCTTCTGTAGGCTAGAAGTAGTTGTTGAGTAAACACAACATGTTTAGGTGTTAGATCGGCTCCATTTTTGCATAATCATGACTAAGTTACCTCTTATAATTTTGATGGCGTATTTTTTGTATTATTGTATGTTTACAGTTAGTGGTGATACAAATCAATGCTATATTTCTTTCAGTGGCTTGTTTTTGAGTGGCTTAAAACTTCATATCGACGCCCTCTCACGAACCGTCGTACTTTGATTTTTCAAAAAATTACCATGTTTCACAGCTAAACAATCTATTCTTTTCGAACTGTCGTACGATATGTCGGACCCTCAGTTATTCAATATTAAAAATTATACATAATATGGTGGCTATGTTGGCGTGTTTGCGAATTTTAACGTTGTGTTATCCTTCTTATCCTTTCAGAAGGCGCGTGTGATGGTCATGGAACTTCTCGAGTCGAAGGATAGTGTGGTAAGTTTCCATTGATGCTTGAGCTTTGAATTGGGATGTTAATAATGCTATACCATGTGTCAATAGTGTGGATATAATAGTGGACGATACTGCGTATGTATGTGCTTTGTTATAATAGTTAATTGACAATTATTAATACTCGGGTATTTATGTGTTGTTCGTGTACAAATTTTTACTAGCTTTTGATGGTATCGACTTTCACTTAGAATGTCATGAGCGTTTTGTTCATCTCGAATAATAGAATACATTGGTCTAACGATTCCAACATGTTTTCCAGACTATTTCAAGGCCGATGAAAGTTACTTACAGAGCGACAGTAAAGTTTTTAATGTTTTTTATTGTTGACACGGTGTCTGCGACATGAAAAAACCGGTAGAGTGGTTGAGTCACTATGGAAAACCCGGAGTATTTAATTATTGTAATGTTTTTGTTATCTATGTATGTTAATAAATAATACCTGCGGTTCATGTTTTGTATATGATTATGTTTTTGTTTTTTCAGAAGGATTATTATAAATATATCTAATCATATACTTATTAATATCTTGATTGTATTTTACTATCTATTGTTTTACAAAGATTAAACTATAACTGTTTTGACTTCTAAAACCGGAAATTTGTGTGTAATTGCATGACGGACACGTATTAATTAAATGGTACACAATGTTACTATCCTATATTGTACTGAAATAATCGATTATATTTTCTACATTTAAAATATTGTCCGGTATTCGCAGCACAACAATGGATATGGAAGCATCAATGAGAATCGTGACACTAGAACATACGCGGTTCCCGTTGAGAAGGCTGGTTTGGTCATTGGAAAAGGAGGGGAATCTGTTAAGGAGATTATTCGAATGAGCGGTGCGTATGTTGAAATTCAGAAACAACCCTGCTCTAATCCCAATCTCAAGGTGTTCAATGTCTGTGGTACTTCATCTCAAATAGAATATGCTATCCGGTAAGCGAAATGATGGTTTTGTGACGCCTATATTCTAATATGTGATAGTATTTCGTTTACTTTTCCGTGTCTTCTTCTTCCTCTCTAGTCTAATTTGTGATCGAGCAAACCTGCCCAATCCCGCTTCTGGAGGACCGGTGTCACAGCCTGCTGGATATAGTGAGTCAACACTTTCTAGATTTTTTATATATGTTAGGATTTTTTGTAAGGATTTTGAAAAGTACGTAAACAATAAAACAATGGGGCTCTGTTTTATCTAAAAATGATTTGTCTTTCACTGTGTGTTTGAATCCTAAAATTGGCTTGTACGCGAGTATAATAAATAAGTTTAAGGTGTTCTCTAGAATTATAGGTGCAGAACTGGCATTTGAATTTGATCTTTGAAAAAGTGTGGCAACCCTGTATATTTCAATTGATCGGCATCTGTTTCACTAAACTGAACACCTCCTTTGTACTTCAGCCGGGTGGGGCACTGGAGCGGCGCAGGGCGGTAGCGCCATGTCTCCACCAATGTTCAACCAGCAGACCGGACAGCTCGACTATAGCCTGGCCTGGGCTGACTACTACCGACGCCAGGGCATGACGGACTATGCCGATCAAATTATGCGCACTTCTGGTGGTCAGGTGAGACGCCACGACGCTGCACCCTATGGGCCTTGGTGTTGGCTTTTATGTTGGAGATTAGGGGATTAGAAATTTCCCGGGATCTTTGCTTTTTCAGAAAATTGATAAATCGTTTAAAAATAATTTTATTACCCTGTTTAATTAGTTGTGCGTATAATTTAGATGTTATTATACATTACATTGTAGTTTGTGTATTTTTCTTATTAAACGTACTGTAAGCTAAGAACTATAAATTAAATATTTGTCATCATTTCTGTGTGACATTATAAATTGAATCATTTGGTAACAGTTCTACTATGTTGTTATTATATACTTTTTAATTATAAATTTTTGAAAATTTATTAAAGTAATATTAAAATTTTACATAAAAATTACTGGAATATTTTAACGTAACTTTTACAAATATATATTATATATCTTATTATATTCAAAGCAGTGTATGTAACCGATGCAGTTATTGGACTGCATACTTAATACTAATGAGAATAGTTCTACAACTAGGACGGATAATAATAATGTAAACGATTTTTTTATAATAATTTCTGTATATTACTAATGGAAGTCAGCATTGGAGTATTTTAGAGGAAGGGGGCTTGAAGGAAAATATGTGTCTGTCGTTGAATCTACTCTCCCTACTACTTGTATGACGTCATTTCATTTGTCCAGGCTCCGCCTCCAGTGGTCGCAAATCCCCAGGACTACTCTCAGCAATGGGAGCAGTACAGCCGGCAATGGATGCAGTGGCAGCAACAATGGTCCTACTACCAGCAGCAGCAACCGGGCGGGCCACAGACCGCCGGTTCACAACCCACCAACTCCTCGTGATAGATCTCTCGCTTGACTCTGTCTCGTCCACTGCACAAGGTAATCACACTTCAGTATGTGTCTTGTCACGCTGAAGTCTGTAATCTCGTCCGCGTCTAGCTCGAATAAGAATATATACATTTACGAATCATGAACAGGGGGGCCACCAAGAAAATGGGGGCTACTTTAGGGCCACTTATAGGAAGTTGTTTTAAAGGGCAGTCCACATCACATAAATGAGTTATATCTTTAATACATTATTTCTAGCTTTAAAATCAATATTTGAAATACTGCATAAACAATATTAAAAATACGAAACGGTAAAATGATAAACCTAAAATTATAAGCGGGTCAACTTGAAATAGCGCTTTATTTCAGAATTCTATCGATATATTTTGTGTTATTGTGTTCCTAATTTAAACATTTATATGGTCTATTAACAATGGATAATAATCTTGATTAAACCATTCCATAGTAAAATTGCGAATTATTTTTTTCCTTTGGGCACCAGTTTGACATCGACCACCATGATTCCATATATTTGACCTGATTTATATTTTTATTTTAGGGTTGTGTTTTATGAAAATCAACTTCCTTGAGCTAGCAAGCAAGGCTTATTCAAGCATTCCGAAATTCCGTTTTTTTAAATCTTGGGTCACTGTTGAGAAAGACAAAAAAAGTACGCCCTAAATACAGCTATTTCGAACTGTTTTAGTGACTCGTAATAATGATTTTATATGCCTTTAATTCCATTTTACAACACTAATGGTCCAAAAATGTTGTCGCATGACGCCGATTTATAGGCTGCGCTACTCAGTCGTGTAATCATATAGCCGCCGGAGAGAGGGGCTTATTATTATTTATCTGCTTATTATGATTCAAGCAATTTGCCATTAACCAATCAAATAAGTTTATATATTTTAATTAAAACCACGATGAGTAACTGTGGAAAGGAATTAGCCTTTCAGTGTAAGTAATTCTGATGGTTAAAAACGTGTTATTTTTAATGATTAATTTCGGATAGATAATAATATGTTCGAGTCTGTATATATCTACTTTTTTTCTTTACTTATAGCCTTAAATAATCTACCATAAACTGTTCATATTATGTAGGTAGTTGGATTTTATTTTGTCATATTTTATGATATGATAGAAATTCATAATTAGGCAGTTTTTTCTCAATAAACATTATAACAAGTTATTTGTGAATGTTCAAAACATGTGTAAATAGTTTTTATTTATTTCAACATACTAAAGTAATTCATAGTAGTAATAGTCAATAACAATATGTTTTTGTAGTCTAATATTGAATCAATTTGACCATGTACTTCTTTTAATTAATGCCTTTTCAGTCGATAACTTTACAAAGAAATTGAATTTTCATCTCACGGAAATGAAAGTTTCCCAATTCTGGTATTACACGATATTTTTAAGTTATTTTATATAATATCATAATTTTAAATATATTGATATAATATATTATTATAGTGTAATTTATTTTAAAATATTAATATGTCACAAATTTAAAATGCTGCAGGTAGCTTCGTTATATTTTAAATCAATTAAAATTTAGTATTATTGATTTTTTTTTATTTATTGGTTCATTACTTTTTAATAGTCTTTGGTTTTCTGTTCAACATTAAATAATAATCATTCTAGGGTGTTATTCATATATATTATAGTGCTTTTATGTAGCAGGCTTGCTTTTTTATATTTCATGGTGATACACACGGGTTAATATTTCACACTTCTTTTTTTGTTTCTCCTAATTTTTCAGGCATATTGGACGATATACTTTGTTTATCGATTTTACCTTTTAGAGAAATAAATATGTGTCAATAACAATTCTGGCCGTTATAAGCACAGCTGTGTTTTATTAATGAATTAGACTTTTTTTGTAAACTGACTAAATTCTGCACAGGCATAAGTTAGAGATGTCACAGGTGTATTCATAAGAAGGTTTAACACTGCTCTAATTTCCTCTTTAAAATACCTCTTGCGTTAAGCCGTAATGAGAGGGCTATGGAGAATATTAATAAGGACTATCAATGTATGTCTGTTCTCTTGATGAAAATGGAAATCTGTGCTAGGGATAAGAATCAACCAAGTTGCATCATTTAGATACGAATTACTCTTGACATCTTCATGATAAAGTCTTCATAATATATTCTACTAAGAAGTAGGTATATTGGTGTACATTACTTGTGGAATTTTTGTACATTGGTGCCAAATTAATATTTTATAGCGGCATCATATTTTTATATATTTTCATGAATACAACATATTAGGAATTTTTCAACAAAATTACATTCTTTTTTTGTTATCAAGTTACACATTTTATACAATATACAAAGATTGATGAGTGAAGTCTGGTTGTAAACAATTGTTTTCAATTGAGATTGGTATGCGGGTTGTAGAACATCCGTGTAAATACACAATTATTTTATTTTTTGTTTCTTAAATAACTCATCAACTTTTTCAGGTTGATACACCTACGTGTTGGATTCAATACTATATTTCAACTCTAATTTAGTTGTAAAAGTGAATACATTTCAATAGTTATACTTTTTATTGTATTATAATCTGTGTAAAGCTGTTCTCCATTTTAGTTTTCTAAACAGAAATGGTTTAGCAACTTATTCTTAAATGTGTTAAAGGCAATATGCGTATAATAACAGCTTATACTTTAACCCATATAATAGACAGCTCAAACATATATTTGTAATAAGTTAGGAATAATAATTCTGAAAGCATTACTAACTGTAGATTAGCTACACTCAAATAGTTTGCAGTATTTCTACAGATTATATTTTCCAATTGATAGTGTAATGACACGTTTTTAATATATGTTATACTAGTTTAAAATAACATTGGTGAAATATCGTCGATATGCACTGTATCAGTTAAGTTAAAGTTGTCCTCTGGCAATCGTGACTACATAAAGTCTCTCTACACAATTGGCTCGTTCGTGCTGTGTAAGGCAACTTTATTATTTAATTCATTTATTGAATACTATTTATCTTTATTGCTGTCTTTGTAATGTTCAATTGTCCTTAGTCAAAGTATACCAACTAGCACAGAGCGGCAGGTTAGTTTTGACTGCGTCTTCTGTAAATCATTAAAGTTATTTGAAGCAAAAAACTTTAGTTAGAGAACATTAGTTTCGAGGCAATACCAATTTCCTCCTCCTATGAACAATACTTTCAAGTGTATTAAAAAAATAAAGAGTATTGTAAATATGCCTAGTTTGATAAAAATCTTTTTCATTGTGCTATATACAAACTTTAATATCTTGCGAAATTAAAATCAATTTATTGATTTTTAATCTCCAATATTTATTTACTGTCATAACTTTTGCTCACAGTTAGAAGTAATTGTAATGTGGCTGTTATTACTCAAAGAGGCGTACTAATAGACCGCATTAAAGTAATTGAAAAACGTGTCGCAGTGTTAGTAATTTATTAATTTTTTTCAAATTCAAAAAACGTTATTGATTAATATGTTTATGTTTATAGTAGTTTGCGTTTCAATTACTGAGTCTCATGAAATGAATTTGCAACCACAAAAGAAGAAACGGACCTAAAATTCGATCTATACACTACTGCTTTAAGATATCCTTTCAAACTAACCTGTCATCTGTGTTTGTCTGTATCGTCAGGTCATTAATTGTCCATATAAATAATATTATACTACTTTATTATATAGTTTTTAATTCAATTGTTATACCATAGAAACAACTACACATAATATCTACCGTTACAACTTGCCTTATAATTCTATTCACCATTCTGGTGTCATATCGTGTCCTACCATGATTCTAGGATTCACATGTTTTAGTCTGTGTGTGTGTGTTCTTTTGAGCTGACCGGAGCCTGCTTACGCATCACATGTCGTGTTGGTTAAGAAGCGAGAACCACTACTACACTCTCAGACTCGAACGTTCGAGCGATGTGTAAGATTCAAACGTCCCTTCTGCCTTATTGATTCTATAATGTGCTCTCATTCATTCATTCATTTATTTATGTGTATCAGTATGCATGTTTATATTCCATTTTGTCATTGGAGGACTGATTTGGTTTTCCACTTGTTCTTTTTATATGTGCAATGTGTAATTATTATTATTCGTTAATCCAATCTGGTGATTATCCTGCTGTTGATTGCGAAGTTACCTTTTATTGAAACCACTTGTTTTCTCTTTTTCTTGTTATATAGGGGAGTCGTTGCCAATGGAAGATGTACAGATGCGGAGTATTACACTTTTCGTGACATGAAAATGGATCGAACAGTACTACTTTAACACACATTATAATTTAATATTTACGCTATTAAAACAATAAACCTGTTTCTTGTTTGTGTTTTCTAACTACTATATAATATGTAACATAAAATCTACAAAATGTCATCTCTTAACATTGTCAAACATCGATTTGCCTGTAAATTGGATGCCCCGACCAACTGGGAGTTTATGCGATGGCGGTGTTTGACTATTTGTAGTTGACTAAAATATTTCGTTGTAATAAAATGTATGTTTGTTTCTGTGTAAATATGGTTTTGGTTAATGTTTCATCTATCTTATCTATGCATTGTCTTGTAGTCATCATTATTAGCGATATCTATTTATACCGAATAAATCTTTGTTATCATCCAAGTAAGGTTTGTTTGCTATTAAAACCAAATGAATTTTTTGGACATGAAATATATATTATAAAAGTTTGTTAGCAGAACATTTAATAAATTATTTAGTATATTAATTGTATTTTTTATAATACAATATATTGAAACATTTCCTGAAGAAATCGATGATCAGTAGTAAAGTATATAGAACATTTTCTGCTTTAGCATTCCAGTCGGTCAACCAACTGAAATCTGTAGGCCTTTTTAGTAGGGCATACATTAGATAATGTGTTGTATAATTTTTTTAAATGTATACTGCCCCTACTATTGAATTATATAATTACTTAGCATTGCATAATACAACGTTATACGCTTTAAAAGACCTCCTTTTAACAAGTGTGTTAATGAAGTGTGTTACGGACAATTTTAGCAAACTGTTGCCAATTTGAAATAATTGTGTCTATATATACTTATAATGTATAACAATGTTCAGCAATCTTTTCTCGTTAATAAAATTGAAGAAAATTTGTTTTTTAATTAAAGCAGTAATATCGTTGCTGACGCATTATTATTTGCATTGATCGTTTAAAATAATTGTATTCATTTTAGTTTCAATTCAAAATGTTTTCATTATTATTGTTAAGTAATATGAATAGTATATTAGTGTCCACAATAGCCCCGAGTTTTCACGCTGTCCAAAATATCACTACTTAAATTACGGTACCTGCTCTGCCAGTCCTGTGGCTTATACTAATTTGGAACCTCCTTAGCTTTACCTCTAAATATCTAACACCCTGTGCCATTCACCGAAAGTGCAGTGATTAATCAGAATCTGTTATTTTTTTGTCAATTACGAACCATTTATCTTCATTAACTTTTCGAAAGTTTTCGGTACCTCTGAATTATACATAGCTTTAAATTCGTCAAGATTGAACTAAACATGCAGAAATGATCAAAATGCAATCGATAAGTTTAAAGCCTAGTCTATTTTATCCTTGGAACTGTATTAAAACTTCATCGTTGTACATAAGTATATATATAAACCATTTCAATAAATGCGAGATTATAACAATTATATTAATTTAAAGTTATTGCTGAACACACAAACGTTCATATCATTATACATGTAACATAAATTTTTATTTATATGTATAAATATACAAACACATTTTAGCGTATAATGTAAATTTCAACATTAATTACTATTATAATAAATCACTCGAAAAAAATACTATAGTACAATGATAATATATGAATAGTTAAATTTTGTAAATGATCTGCAGAAGAATATAGGCTGTTAAATGTCATACATGTGTTCAATTAGTTCACGAAAAAAACAAATTTTAAAATACACATTTTTTAAATTTCTGTACAGTATTATTCAGGCATTAAAAAAAAAAAAGCGATCGCGTAAATAAATAGGTACGTGACGTTATACATACGGTATATTAAACTTTATATATGTACTTGCCATTATATTAAGTATATTTTCTAGCGGATGGATTTAAAGCAAAGGCGGTGGCGTAGAGGAATATGCAGCTCCCCATAAATTTACCTAGGGGGGGGGGGGGGGGGTGCAATATCATTCAGGCCCCCTAAATATTGCATGC
>JAUZND010048089.1:0-16852 GCA_034780555.1 Coelogynopora nodosa | reverse complement strand
AATACAATTCATGTTCAACAGAAGATTAATACAATTCATGTTCAACAGAAGATTAATACAATTCATGTTCAACAGAAGATTAATACAATTCATGTTCAACAGAATATTAATACAATTCATGTTCAACAGAAGATTAATACAATTCATGTTCAACAGATAGACCAGCTTGCATGGAAGAATTGACTAAAGTTTACAGAAAGCTGACATCGAATGTATTGTTGTAGTCCCTGATATATTTTAAAATTTTATTTCATTAGTATATTTCAATTGGAGTAAACTTGTCTTATCTAATATTAAACAAAATAATTTAAATTAAATATTAATGTCAATGTGCATACGCTTCCCTTTGTTCAGAATTCAAGGTTTTTATTTTAGTCATTTCCACTTTTCAAGGTGGAAATATTTGTTCCGTAAATTATAAATATACACAGTGTAATTGCATAAACTACAACAAGTAAATAACTGTAAAAAGTATACACTGGTTTTTCTCAAAAGTAGGCTATTTTCTAATTCTTTATTCAATTGACTGTATTATAGTGTTCCTACTCTAGACATTTTACACATACATCCTGTTTCAAAATTTTATTTTAAACTGAACAGTCAAGGAACTTTCAAGGGGAATTTTACAATTCAAGGGTTATGAAGGGGGCGTATACACACCCTAGTATGTTTAAGACTAGGTCCCTGACACACAAAGTGAAAATTTAGTGGTGAATTGTTGATTTGTGTGAATTTTGAAATAAAAAGTGACGAAAAAGTGTAAAACTAGAATTGAGTCGTAAAACGGTGATTTTTCACAAAGGAGTACAGTTTATGCATGTCATAGTTCACACATAATGTTATTAAGTGTTATTATTATTATTAATGATATTATTGTATATGTATACTTATAGAAAGATGTTATCGTAATTGATTATATCTAAAGAAACGATATAAAGATTAACGATTTTAACGATCCTAAAGATTTTTACGATTCTAAAGATTTTTACGATTCTGAAAATTTTTCTAAACATTTCTGGCGATTTTTCGGGCTGTGAAGTACTTCACAGTATATCCTTGACTTGTGAGCAGCCGAAACGTTAGAGACAGGATTGAAATAAAACTTTTATAATTAAAAATCCAACTAAAAACGGGATATTATAAATTCATGAAATACGGGTGTTCTGCTGGAGATAGCCAGAATAACCAGAAACAACCCTTGCATATTCAGGAGAGTTAGCAATCCGGTTATAATAGTAGGTTGCTATAAGAAGAAAATAGATTAACCAATCTTCAAAGCAAATTATTGTAAATCAAAGCAGATATTTTTAATGTATGAAAATAATAATAGTTTTTAATATATTTCACAATTTTTTTAATTAATTTTAGCAGTTTATTAACCGTTTTACTTATACGAGGTAATCACTTCACAAGATTAGGATATTAATACAAATCGATTATTACAACTCTCGCATCGATCCATCAATAATTGATTCACGATAATTAAAAAATTCAGGCAAACACAGAAAACAAAATTGCAGCTATATACGGCAGACGGAATTAATATAATAATGAGACCCCAATTGAACTTAATGCCTCTGTTTCACTATAACAATTCATTTGACCGGGAGAAAAAAAAGTCATCAACACTATTATGGGTAGATAGATAAAATGGATTGATAATTGAGGTTATGAGGACAGTGTCAGTGGGAAGAGTTTCATTTTCATCTCACAAATATACCGCATAAACCAGTTAGCCTAGACCTCTTCAGCTAAAGCAATAGTTATTAAATTAACTGAAACCAAATATGGGAATAAAATATGTTTTATCAGTTATAAAGTAAATATATGGAAGAGAGCTCAAACAAAATACAAATTGAAATGTTAATCCACTCAGAATTTATTTGTTTTGTAGTCTATATTATCTTGTTTTATAGTACCTGCGAAGAAATTATGTAAATTATACTGTTTAAACAGTTTTATCGATTTTAAAAAATATTACATTTCTGTAAACATTACACGTTTTTACACAAACAAAAAATATTACATTTTCAATCTTCTAGATGAAAAGTTCACCAAACAATTCTAAGCAATAGAAAGTATGATTTGCAGACTTATAACAATCCAAAACAGATTTGGATGTACATATATACAGAATAGAGATAAGGTTAAACCCAAAAAAAAATCGAAGAATAACAAACCGCCTTCACTGAAATCACTTTCAGAGCTTCACAAAAAAATTGTTTTATGCAAAAAAGTTTACAAAAGCGTGCTGTATACTGATGCTGATTTAATTAAAAACAAAGCTAATAACATTGTCTCGCAAGAAGTCAAACAAAAAGCAAACAGACTACTGACTTTCCCAGAAAACTACGCCACCGGTAATTATACCTCGCGCTTTATTTATATTTACTACAACACTGCGTGCTATATTCTTCGCGATTTGTTATTCAATTTAAGTACAAAGATACTATTCAGAACTGTTTTTTGAGCTTTCCATTTTTAGAAAGTAGAGAGATATAATACTGTTTTGAATTTCTCGTCATTTTTCATCAAAGTATTATATTTTTTAATCGGTGAAGAGACTATAGTCACTGTTATTGACTATGAGCATATTTAAACAAAACTGCACGCAGGTATGCTTCTTGATAACTTGTACAATTTTGTCAACAAATTCTGTATTCTATAATATAATAACTGTAACTCAAGATGATATTCACTGAGCAGTATATATCCTACGTGGGCACGAATGAAACCTGAAGATGTTGTTAAAAAAAGTACTCATAGCTTGCAATACACGCTCACATGAAACTTTCCGAAGCAGACTTTAAGTCTATTTTAAAATACAATATATAGTTACCCCCCCCCCTAAGCCATATCAAACTCTTTTCGAAAACGACTTGTCCGAATGAGCTAAAATTTGGAGCCAGTGCACCAAATTTTCTTTCGGTTTTTATGGAAAAAAAGTTGTTTGATCCGACACTTTGAAGGTCACCTCAGCGGCTCTTAAAAATTTACCGTTTTGATTTTTTTCGAAATTCTCTATTTTTCTAAATAATTGTTATAATAGATTTATAATACGTTTATTACATTAAAATTTTAAAGAAGCATAACAATTCAACACAAAATTATATTTATGAAAAAAAAATCCAAAAAAATATTGTATTAGTATTGTATAAGTTCGTATGCCAATTTTTAGCTTCATAGTGGCAGTTCTTCATGCTCTTTTTTGTGAATTGAAAAATACCATCACTGATGACGTATTTAATATCCATATAATCGATAACCAATATAAAATTTGAAATTTGTTTCCAAATTTTT
Organism: Coelogynopora nodosa; assembly: GCA_034780555.1. NCBI lineage: Eukaryota > Metazoa > Platyhelminthes > Proseriata > Coelogynoporidae > Coelogynopora > Coelogynopora nodosa. The sequence continues at coordinate 13,552 of JAUZND010048089.1, read as the reverse complement.
CTTATTTGGGTCAAGTATAACAAAATCCAAAAATGTCAAGTTTCTGACTCTTTTCCTTCATGATTTTCAAAAATTTGTTTTTGATGACGTCATAGCTAAAAAATGGTATGTAAAAAAGGTTAGTACACGAGGGGTTAAAGTAAGGCGGATAAACATTTTCGTATAGAAGTCGTAACTGAAACTTTTAATTCGGCCATAATATTATAGTCTATTAATTTACAATATGCTGGCTGAGGCGAGACGGCCATCTTTTATATATTCTATATCGAAGTTTCGTCCCCATTGGAACAACTTTTGACCGTGCAATTTCATATCTACCGGGTAATGCTTCAAAAGTGGATTTTTTTAAGAATCGTACCATTTTTTATCATAATTATTTCTGAATATGTAGACGATTTATTGTTAAGCTTTATAACAGAAGGCCGCTCGAAATTGAGGCTTAGACATGTCAGGAAACCTTAGAAACATTTTGAAAGAACACTATATAACATTTAAATTTATTGTGATCAATACTTATAAAAATTTTGATAGCTGACTAATTTATAATTATTTTTTCACATGGTGTAAAATTGGTGTACGGCATAAATAATATATGTATACATTTTATATGAAACTGTGGAGAAATGAGTTCAGTAGTTTCAAAATACTTAGGAAGTACATGCAAAGTTGAAAACTCCATGAAAAATTCAGAAAAGATCTGATGCATTAGATAATTTACTTGTATACTACGCTGTTTTAGAAAATAATTTCCTTTATCACTCTAAATAAACTCTTTAATTAAATTAATTAAAATTATGAATTTATAAATACAATAAAAATAGTCATATAATCTTTTAGACCTACACAGCCACGAAAATTACATAAGACAAATCAAGGAATACATATATAGGAATTAACCTTCTAATATAGGAACAGATTTCAATAGCTATGGTTTTAATAAACTTCAAACATACCACTTATAAGATATCCCTTTCATGTCCCACATTCCTGTCTCATTTAATACAGACAGGCCACATAGGCTACTGGGAAAATTTAATTAAAGTTTAATTAAAAACAAAAAAATAATCAAATTAACAAATATGTAGAATTAAGAAATGTCACAAAAATACTATAGGCTACTGAAGCATACAATATATTCGCCGGTAGGGAAATCTGAACAGCGCTGTTACGTCCTATTTAGAACTTAAATAGTTATATATATAGAAGTGAAAATAAAACTGGAATAGCACGCCATTGCTGCTCGTAAATCGTGAATAAATTAATCTTTAACTAATAAATACTGTATATTGTAGGTAATAAATACTACATATATAAAAATGTGAACTATGAATTTATCATGGTGTATATTCTACAATATGACTTATAGTAATTGAAAAATATAGATATATATATATAAATAGGACTATATCCGGTAGAAGTAGATATTTTAAACTGAAAAAAAAATTATTATGAATAAATTAAATTTTAAATTCTCATTTTCATCACTGTGAGATGTATTTTCCTAATTAACGTCACAGCTTAATAAACATATTGTGATGTATTATGTTAAAATATTTTAAATGATGTATAACATCTGAGTAAGATCATAATGCATGTACTGCAGACAACATAGTTGGATTTCAGCACGGTTCAATTGGTTTTAAAAAAGTTTTGACTATCTAACAACAAAGGGGGTGTTTCTTTCATAAAAAAACCCTTTAATATATTCTCAACGCTAAGCAAACCTACCCAAAGGTGGAGGGGGTAAGGGGGAAGGTAAGGAAAAAGGTGAAAAAAGAAGGAGGGGGAGAGAAAGAGAAAAAAGAAGGAGGTAGTGAAAAAAAGGGGTTAGGGGAGAAATAAAGAGGAAAGGGGGATAGGGGGTTCAAATTGGAATCCCCCCCTACCACCACAAACAACTGTTTGGCAGGTTTGAAGCTAAGAGATTATTTGAGTATTAGATATCGCGTCGGTAATGCTGCGGTGACTCATCGTAGAAATCGATACTGCAGTCGAACCACTTCTAACTGAAGTTTGACTGCATTCGAACACGTTCAAACGCGTTTACTTATATAAAATACATAATTTCGATGACAAGTAAGATATTTTCAGCTCATAATGAAGATTGGTTTATTTTTGTTTAAAACAGTATTTTAGTTAAAACTTTAATTTAATAATTTTAATTTCTAAAATGTTTTCAATCATTTTAAACTCGTATTGTACCCCTGTGTTATTGTTCTAAATCATAAGTAATTAATAAATTTAGCGAATAATAATTGAACAAACTAAACTATTAATCATAAAATGGCAATACGTTTATTATATAGGACTTTTTTTGAAAAGGGTATTTCATTAATTAACGAAATCTTATTAGGTGTGTAGTGCCGGCAACAGGTGCTGCGCTGCAAAGTGGGCGTCAGAAGAACAGGATCAATTGGTCAAACTGCGTTTTGGACATTCTGCCATTATTGTAAAATGTGCCGAAATAGAATCGAAGATCAATCAATCCAAGAGACCGTTTTATCGTGTGAGGTGGAACAGGAATTTTGTTTTTACTAGACGAGCAAACAGCTTCTGCTTCGAGCATCTCAAAACAAGAAAGTATCCGCAATTTTATTTTTGTGAGATACAAACGAATAGCTTAAATAAGGAATTCAGCGTAATAGTGCGTTATGTAGATGATCTCGTTAATGTGTTTCAAGTAAAAAACAAGTAAGATATACATATATAATAAATGCTCCTTGGTATTCACAGCATTGATACTGTTTCATAAAACTAATTATTTGTAATTCATAAGGTGCACCTGTCTTTTGTAACACTTTGCTGTACACATGTATAATAAATAAGATATTATAACTTTTTACAGCTTCTGTGAATATTATACATAATGCGTATGTAATAAGTTTGTTTGTAATAAAATTATTGAATTCGCTTGTCTTTTTAATAAAATAGCTCTAATAAAATATAAGAACTGTTAAATATATTACTGACGAAAAAATAATGTAAAATTTGTATATTTTTTAATCCATGTTAATCCAAGTTAAAAATAGATAATAAATATATTAATAATAATACATATGTTTAAATTGATATATATATTAAACGGTAACAAATATTTGTATCATAGCGAACTTTTTTTAATATTAAGATATCTGAAGCATTTTCTTTTGAATTTAAACCAACAGAAAAAACTTTTTTCAATAAATTTCCACTATATAAATAATGCTGTGTTGTTAAACCAAATATAAGCGGTTTTCAAACCGGTTTTACTTTTTTCGGTTACAATATAATGCCTGTCACGTTTTTGTGCGGTGACGACATCTAAGCCGTTTATATAAATGACTTTACTGACTTCACCACAGTTTACTAGTTCAATTGGAAAAGTATGTCATTTGTCGCAATTTGATTGGAGCAATGATTGAAATTAATAATCTATTGTATTCATAGTTAGGTCCTCTGTTGCAAATTGATTGGAAGAATGATGAAATTAACAATTCATTATAGATTTTTCGGTTGTGACTTAAATCCGTAGGAAAAATAGTAGGACAAATCCGCAGGAAATTTGACCTATTTGACCTACTTTTTAAGGTCGTCAATGCAAAAGTAGTTAAAACAAACACGATAAATTTGAAAATAATCAAAGTAGTTGAGAAAAACAAAAGATTTTTAAATGTCGATAAATGTAATAATTGTATAATTTTAAGTAATTATTACATTTTTTAAATGTAAATTGTATGTTTATCTTAGCCTCTTGTTTTAATGCCGACCTTGAAAAGTAGTTTTTTATTCCTCCGGTTTGATTTATGTCACAACCATATTTTCTAAATGAATTAAAACCAAACTGACCTTATACGAGTTCTGAAGTGACCTAATATATAGGAATTAAAAAACACATACTGCAAATGCTGAAATATTCACGCACTTACAATGAAATGTTCTAGAACATATTTTGTCAATAACAATTTCAAATATATTGTAGACCTAACTAAACTGGAAAATAAAATTATGTAAATCAAGAAATAATATTCTTTTTTCTAAATCTCAACAATATTAGTAATAATTGAAAAAGTTCAACAGGCATAATTATTTGTTTACGATAATAATTAATTCTAATAAATATAGTGAAATATACAATCCTGCCTAAGATATATTCTAAGACCAATGTACATTATTTTTCTTCATTTCTTTCATTCAACAATATATAATAACTAAAACCAGAATAACATAAGTAACACCATCATCACGCCAGCTTATGTATATTCATGAGATATAATGTTACTGAAGTCGTTCAATTGAGAACACAATCTGCTTTCAAACAGCTAGTTGAAGCTCTATGCATAATGCGTAATGAGGCTCTCGCACAACCTCTATATATGCGATGTAATTTTTGTTTAAGTTTAGGAAAATATTAATATCATACTGGAAATAAAACTCCGCTGCCGAAAAAAAAGATATGCGGCTATAAATAAGTATATTTAATGAGACTAGGCTATACATCGATATTATATGTAGATAACATTCAAATTACATATTTCGACCAGATATTTGTGGATACGTTAATTGATAATCGTCTAAAACTTACCTAAAACAATTTCTAGAATAAAATGAAGATCACTTTTAGGATAAGGATGTTTATAATTAGAAGAAGCCGCTTTCTAGTTCAAATAAAAATAGCTCTAATAGAAATTATTCATATAAGTTACTATAGAATTAATTCAGGATAAATGTCTATTCATTTTTCATAAAATTACTTTTTTTTAAATTATTAAATCACGGTTTTACTACATCCAGTTCAAGAGAAAAGAATCATCTTCATATAATGTTATAAATACACTCAGCGGATACCCATGAAAAACCACCAAACCCTGGAATCCAAAATATCTCACACTCTGCCTTTTCAAACTAATTGCAGACAATCCCGAATAAAACGAGATAACCATGTGAATCTATTAATTTAAATCGATTATAGAGAGATATAAATAACTTCTAATTATGTCGATGCACACTATATTGGGCCAGCGGGCAATATCCAGAGTCTGGGATCATCACGACAATAATGGGGGTTGACGAATGAATTGGGCCTATATATTATTATATATACACATGGCATGCCATGCAGAGAGCTAATAGATACAAAAGGCTAACTATCGAATTCCCATTTTTCAAAGTCTAACTATACAATGTTGGGGATGTAGTAATTTGTGTGGGGGTCAGTCAAACAAATATAGCAATATTTTCTAAAGAGTATATAAACAGAATACAAATGAGGCATTGTTTCTAATATTGCAAAGTGGAAACTAAAAATGAAGATAGAAACTGCTCAAAGTAGGTATCAGAACCAGAAGATCCGCGTAAACCGCGCAAAAGTGGAGCGGTTCATAATTATGTCTGAAGATCAAATATATAAATCAACTGCAAACATTCGGTTTTAACTATTTATTCACTCTTTTAACAACTACGTATTGCATAGATTTATAATGTTTATGTTTTTATTTAAAACAATGTAGATACTTATCTAAATATGATAACTTTAAGCAATCGAAAATGGTTAAAATATAACATTTGTTAATTGTTTAGTTTCTCACTAGAGACAATTTCTGTCAATAGAAACATTTCAACCCCCTGAAATATACATAAGTCTCGTACATCTCATAAATACATATATACATCTCGTACATACGTAATTACATATCGTACATATGTAAATACATCTTCTACTTAAGTAAATACATCTCGTACATACGTAAATACATCTCGTACATTCGTAAATACATTTCGTACATACGTAAATACATCTTCTACTTAAGTAAATACATTTCGTACATACGTAAATACATCTTCTACTTAAGTAAATACATCTTCTACTTAAGTAAATACATCTCGTACATACGTAAATACATCTCGTACTCAGTAAATACATCTTCTCTGCTGATCCTGTAGCCCAGTGGTTAGTTAGTTCGTTCACAGGTCGCAGGTTCGATTCCCGGCGATTACTGTGTCTACCAAAGTTGCCTGTTATTTCTACCAAGAATAATTAGTGATGATTTTTTTTTTAATAAAAATATGTAAATTTGTGATATACAGCGCAACAAAAAAATAATGCGGTTCTCGGCAAATTATAAAATATTATATCAACTTGAAAGTAACTCTCCTCGTTGTAAACCATTATTTTTATTAGGCGGATTTATCTATTAGGAGAATATCCGTTGAATTTTTAAACTTATATTATAATAGTAATACATAAATATATACATCCATTCCTTTTGTTATTGGACTGTAACGTTATTCCGTTAGTATATCACAAAAAGGCGTATCACGACTTTTTGAGCAGCTGGTTATGGAGTGGTTAAATGAAGCGAAATGAAAAGATGCACATTGAAAGGAGAATAAAAATTAAGAAATAACAAAACTTTTGTTTATACTTATTAGAGTCGGGCATGAAAGTGTAACGGAAATTTGAGATTGTCGTGATCGAAAAAGTTAACATGAACAAACAAACTATTGATGTCCATGCATGAGATATGTATTTTCATCTTCTATAGCAGAGAGATTAATCTTGTTTATTTTCTTATACACATCTGTTACATGAAAGCCTACTATTTTACTAGCGATTGATATATAACCGGAAAACAAGTCGAACACAACTATTCATTGAAACAATGTATTAAGCAGTGTATGACATATTCTAAAAAAAGGAGTAATCAGTCATTTTAAATTTAAAAGAATTTCCACGGAGTTGACTAGCTAGTAGATTAGTATAATAATAAAAAGTGTTTATATTCCAGGGTTCGTACAGCAGAGTATATTCAAAGTTAATTTTAAAAATCTTTAAAAATTGGTAGTTTAAAAAATTATAAAATTTTTGTTACTTTACTATTATTAATTTAAATTATTGATTTAAAAACATCAAATTAGTTTGTTTTTAAATATTTTGCTTGTTCATGTGGTAGTATTAATATTGTACAAAACATACATTATATAGCAATCTGGAAACGAACGATAACTAAAGTTGTAAGTCAGATAATATTAACATCAAATAGTGAATCATAATTTGAGTTAGTAAAGTGGATAAAAAGACAATAGTAATCTATAATATATAAGTCGATATGTCAATCTTTATATAATTTTTTTTAATTAAATATAACGCATAATTGATGATGTGATATGAACTATTTCCGTCTATTCTATAGAAGCATAACACACGGAAATTAAAATCGATAATTGCTAATACACAGAAACTCAAAAATGATGAATAAAAATTTTAGATTTCTATAATATCCGACACATAACAGTAGCAAATAAAGTTTGAATCTTCCAGTTTTGAAAAACTGAATTAATAAGCATTAGTCATTAAAGTTATTAAATCTACAAATAATTAGTTGTTAGTGAAATTAAATATATTGGCAAAACATTGACAATTACAAAAATCAAAATATATCCATATACTTACTTACAATCAAAGCTGGAGACCATTTTTTTTCGGTAAATATAATAATTCTCTTCACACAAAAAAGTGGGGGGGGGAGGTAGAGAGGGGCGGATCCTAGATCGACACAATCGTTACTACTATATTAAGTTAATGACGTCAAATATAAAACTATCTTGTTTCACTATAATATACTTACATTTGGATAAAATGTGATACGTTTAATATATGTGAAAATTGATATACAACTTTGAAGATTACTATTTATAACTGAATACGTATATTTTTCTATACAATGCATTCTACGGATGACCTTTTCAACTGTTATGCAGTACTCGTAATTAAGATACATATTACATTACCATTATCCAAAAGTTTAAATTAAAAGTTACGAGAGTAACTAAAAAGGTATTATCGAACGAAATTGGTATTTATAAAAAAATATAAAACAACTTGTTTTAAATATAAAGAATTGTTTAATGAAAACATTATAACAATACTATATTATAATATATATAGATGGTCCTACAGATACGCTATTGGCTGACTAAACAGGAAAAGTAATAGAACGCTTATAACATCGTCTCATTTAGATATTGGACTGGATTTATCGCCATGATTAATTAAACTTACGTTAATAACAATACCAAATAAAACGTTTTGAGCTGGAATTAAAAACAAAATTACAATCTTGACTATATAGGCAAATGTTAAATAGTAGAAATAAGAAAACCTTTTCAGTTTGTTTCATAATTAAAAAATGGAATTTTAGGAATTTTCAAAATTAGATAGCATCCCGTTATAGGCTAGTAAGGGACTAGCTGTACTGAAATAGAATCACAACTTATATTTTATGAATACAATCGCCTGAAGGGGTAAAGATGTATAATTATATTGGCAACTAAAAATAATAGTCCCAATGAAGCATTGTTTACTTCAAACCTCAAGGGGTGGTGTTGGTTACTGTTCATGTGATATTATGAAAATACAGAAATAACGAGCCCTGAGATAACGACTACATATCTAATCTATACGACTAATGTATTTGACAATTAACTAAGATTATTGTACATATGACTTCCCCATGCAAATCCCTCTCACAATCATATCAATAAATGCCTATATAGGCCTATACACACGCACACACACCTGCTGTCAACGACACAGTTGGACGACTTGAGGTTGCCATGGTAGCGGATATCGCAGTCATGGTGCAGGAAGGTCAGTCCCCGGACAATGTCGAAGACCAGAGAGGCGATGAACATCTGGTTGAGAGAGACCTTCTCATCGTAGAGGATATCCTGTAACAACAACAACAACAACATGCAAACCATTTCGAACGATTAAAAATAGCGAACGAAAAAGAAAACAACTTGGGAAAATGTCATACAGTACACTAAACAATGAATGTATTATCAGGTGAAAGCGTAATAACCTATGTTGTAACTAGATTAGTAAAAGCAAATGGTCATAATTTCCAATGAGTTCTCTAAAAAGTTGTGATAACAATAAGATTTGCTAAGAATTTATGCCCATCTTTTTTCATTTTTTTTATAAATGACGAATAAAAGATTGTATTTCATTTTATGCTAATCAAAGAACAATACGGCTTAAATAGGGGAAATAAAAGAATGTGTTACTTTAGCTAGTGATTTTAGTTATAAGTAGTTGGCACTTATTATCCTCATTATTTTGATGTCATCAAACACAATTTCGCATTAGTAAGATTTATATATATATTACTGCACTACGCATAACCACATTTTAAAGGAGTTTTACTAAAATGTACTGGAGTGACAATATTTCCATGTGACATTAGATAATATTTCAATATATCTCCAACAAGACACTCGCTAGTGCCCCGGTGAAAGCACTCAAAGAGATTCTTAAAAATTTCATAGGTTTTCCATAGGTTTTCTATAGGAAAATATAACACTGATTACAATAAATAAAAAATAGTACATTATGCATTTTATTTATTTAATCTTCAATCATCCATACACAAATACATAAAATGTAAGCAGCTCTAAAATGGATAATAATAAATTCAAATTCAAAAATAACTATTTTAAATAGGTTTTTCATGGATTATCGATCTTCATTGTTTTTCGAATTCCATAGATTTTCCAAATATGAAATTTGATTTTCATAATCCCATTATAGAGAGTGGGAACTCTAAATGTAAGCCAACACGGCGGTCCTGATGGAAGGTTCGAGTGGGGTAGACCCCAGAAAATGGTCCTACCTTCTAAAATTTAAAGAGCCCCCTTTAGACATCAGCATGGGACAGGCACCAAAAACTGTACATATGAGAATTTTAATAGAGGATATTTAGGTTTTCGACTGAAGCGCGAAAACAATTCTGATCAATACGCGAAAAGAAATTATATGAATAATTAACCAATTTTAGACAACCATTACATTAAGCAGAAGGTCTACATTTTAATTTCGCAAAGCTTTGATAATTTCTGGATCTTCTTTTTTATTTTATATTTTATTAGTTGTATGGTGATGTTGAGGATTTGAAGAGAATTTATCCATTTACTATTAAGCTGTTCATTCAGTAGACAATCAAAAAACATATTTATTAATTCTATAGGTTTTCCATAAGGGAATCCATATTTTACATTTCCCATTATTTTTGGTTAAACTTTACATATAAATCCTCCAAATATATATATATATACACTACGAAAACATATTCATCCCTTATTATCATAATATATAAATGTATATAGAGATATAAGATGTGAACTCTGTGATGGAGTTAAGTAAAGCCTGAGAAATACATTTGATAGATGTTTCCTGTTATCTGAATTAATCCACCTATCCACCTTTAAAATAAGTTTAATTAAATCCTCACACATAAAAAAACATATTATGTTGATTGTATATAACTGAAGCAAACACCCAAATAAGCTTATTAAATTATTATGTATTAATTATATCATGAAACTCGCTAACTTGTATCACACATTACTTGATTGAAGTAAATAATAACTGCAATAGACAATAAACAATAGATGCACAGCTTGATGGTTAATCTAAAAATAACATTTTTAAACGTAACGTGATTAAACAATAAGAAATATAAAATTGATTATTATGATTAAATCATATTATAATACATATTATTACATATTATCATAGAGGAAATTAATCATTATATAAATTGATAATTAATAAATAGTGAATAATTTTCTAGTTTTTTTTCCTAGTATATTTTCCCAACATTCCAAAAAATCCAAATCAGATTAAGTAAATAATTTATAGGATATTTATCTCTAAAATAATTTAGTAAAAAAAAAATCTATTTTTATCATATTCCCTGGGTTTTCAAGTTTTCCAGAACTTAGGTATATAGGAATTATGTTAATCTGTATATTTTTTCATGTTTTTAAATTCCACAGTTTTTCCATAGAGAAAGGATAATTAGAGATATCATTAGTCAATAAGTGACTTGTTGAATTCGATTCACAGAAAAACATAGCGTTACAAAAATTAAAATTAAGGTGGGGTGGGAATGATGACGTCGTGGTCCAGATATCTACATTCCCATATCACTCATTTTCACATTGCATTACGTTTTTTGTTTTATATTTAGGCCTATAATAAACTTCTATCTATTTTTAAGATAATTATTAAAATATTCCAAAAATATTATGTTTTGGAATAATTGCTCCTAATATTTTGGCTGACACAACTTCGTCAACTCTACTGTAAATATCTCCAGCCCGGTAATTAACCGCACCACTGACTCCCACACCCCGCGGACACCCCCACCTGCAGACTTCCCCTAGCGCAGTACTCCCAAACGGCGCAGATGTTGGGCGGCTCGACACAGGCCCCTAGGAACTTGGTCAGGTTCTTGTGCGAGATATCACGCAGCAGTTTCAACTCCTTCTTCACTGCCCGATTGAGACTGATGCTGGCCTTGTGGACGAGTTTAACCGCGACCGGCTGCTTCTTGTAGTAGCCCACCCGGGTGTACATGAACACGAACTCACACTCGAGTGACCTGTGTGTGAGAGAAACAGGCTCAGTGTAATATCAGAAGGAATATGGTAGCTGGGAAGGTTTTTTATTTGGCACAGTGGTCTTATTATACCCAAAATAGTGTGTTTTTTGGTGATAAACATTTGTAGTTTCTCTATAAAAATTCTAGACCTAGAATTTTTTTAACATTCCAAAAAAGCTTGTCTCTAATAAAAATTATTAAAATTATGAAGTTTAAAACATAAATGGTCACATAGTTCCATATCTATTTTTTGGCTAAATTCCTTTTTGGCGCTTACAAATACGGCATTATTAACGGCCCAATAAAATCAATGCCAGTCTTTCATCATTTGTACTATGTCCACTTTTCTTTTATTGCTATCCACTGCTAGCCTGATAGTAAAGGTCCCGGCACGAATAATCTCCGATATAGTTTCACCATGAATAAATACAATATTTTAATTACAAGCACGTAACCCGAGTAACTCTTAAAGAAATAACGAGTTGAGAGAAACTGGAGCTAGTTACTCGTCGGCGTCTATATCCTTATCGATGAGTCAAAATACCAAACTAGAATCAGAAACAAAGATATTTTGGAATAATTTTTTCATATTCAGGCATAATAATAATAATTTTATTCATTTATTTAAATGATAATATATATTTAAGTAGTAATTCTTGTTGTATAAAATTCCTGGTTTATTATTTTGTTCGTAATTTTTTTAAATAACCTTTCTGCTTTTCGGAGAAATAGAATTCTTTTAGTTTTTTCGGGTTTCAACGGCAACAAAACACTACAAGAGCGACAGTAAGATATCCGGAGCGAGACAGAGATGATTAACAGGCATATAAGTATAAGACTACCATGTACAATAACGACAAAAACAGCTGAGGCAGTATGAATTAAATTGCAAAAGCCACATATTAATAATTGTTATGAAGGTTTGACCAGAACTACGGGCATCTTGTAGTCAACTTTTAACTGTGCGCATTTTATGTGCTTTTAATGTTGCTTACTATCGGTACTTATAATAATAACAGGATGCCTAACATCTATTCTCTATTTATGAACTGTTTAATTTGATTTGTATTAATATTTCATAGTGGCGAAAACAATAAATTTCGTGAAAAACAAACCGAAATAGTACCGTCTATAAAGTGGGTATAAAAGGATAATTAAATCCATTTTCTGAAAAACGGAAAATCTATTCGAAAAATTATTCGTTAATAAAAGTTTTTTAATTATCTTAGTTTTTAAATATTATTTTTTCAATATTCTTCTGCCAAATTAATGTGGCTTGTAATGTTTGTTTTAGTAAGTGAATTTATTATTTTCATGTTTAGTCATTACAATTAATATCAAAGCTTATAGCTATACAACATTAGCAGTTAATAAAAAGGTGTAGGATATCTGCATTGGCTGAGCGTCTCTTCAATGTATAGCATAAAATAAATATCAACTATAAGCTACTAATAAGCATATTACATATGTTTTTGTCCTAAATAAATAATACATAATGATTTGGTTAAGTATACCAAATTTTGTGCTTTTAAAATATAAACTACTAATTATTGAATGAAATTTGTAATACGTATTTCTATCATATAAAATAAATAGAATTATATACAAAAAATAGATAATACTTTGATAGATAGTTATACTACTATTTTATACTACTAATACATATAATTGTAATAAGTCGATGTAATATCTAAATATACAGAAAAAACAACTCTGATTATACAATATGTTGTAAAAAGATATAATCTATAACATGTTAAAAGTATCTATGTTATTATACGAAATAATTTTATTAGACAACATTTTTGCTATACAAATGAACGTCCTTGATATAACCGATCATAGGAAGTTCCTATGATCGGTTATATAATATGATAAAAACTAAATAATTACATCGACAACAAGCTAATACTAAATTACAAAAAATTCAAAAACCAGACAGAGGGCAGCAAAACGCATCAACAACAAAGTCACTAACCTGTGGGACACACTCATAGCAAAGCTGTTCAGCGATCCGCCAACAACCCCACAGGCACCCCCACCGGCCCCCCCTCCATAGAAGACCACACCACCCTGCTGCTGCTGCTGCTGTTGTTGTTGAAGCCGGGAGAAGCCGGCGGTGGTCACGG
>JAUZND010048078.1:0-19918 GCA_034780555.1 Coelogynopora nodosa | reverse complement strand
TTGTGTATCTTTTTTGTTGGTTTTCTTTGTTATATAGTTACCCTTTCTTTTGATTTATATTTTATTATTTCTGATTTTTTTCTTTTTTTCTATCTGGTGAGCTGATTTTATCTGATGGTTGCAATAAATTATATGGTAGTATGTGCATCTCCTTTTTACAGTTAAAAAATGATAAAATTGCCATTGTAACATAAATATTATGGTAATATTATTTTAGACATATACTTATGTCATATGTTTTGTAAAATGATATAGGCTATATATAGGTTACATATATATTATTATTAATATTTATAAATATATGTCTTGGTAGTGCAAAATACATATAAGTGAGATGTTAATATATTGTTAATGAATTTAATTATATAATTGAATTATATTATCATTAATGAAAAATTTAAATTTTGACTTGTTAGAAATGGACAGTAAATTATATATATATTTTTAAAATCTTATTTTTACGATTGGTTTAGCATTTTTAAAACTTATTTATTAGAACGATTACCTATGCTAATGCTATTGTACTCCTCAGTCAAGTCAAGTAAAGTCAAGCCTAAGCTAATTGTTTTTTATGCTATTTGAATTATAATCTGTCCCTTTATCATCTACACCTTAATATTTTACATTTATAACTAACGTTTTAAATAAAATTCCACAAAAACCAAAGACAATTTATTGATTCATATATTGAATCTCGTCTTAACCGAGTCGAGTTTGAGATTAATTTCAAAATACCATTTTGAGACTGGCTCGAGCTTGTTTTGAGACTTATGCACCCTTCAGGACGTGAGAGCTTAATATATAAAACTGGCCATCTAAATCGGTTAAAACGTTAAGAAAATAACTGATATATTTGCATAACTCATAACTCATTATTTACAATGCATTTAGAGTATACTAATGGATGAAATTAGAGTTGTTAAATTTAAAATAGGAAAAAGAGTATATAATTTTCGGTGCTTTTTCGAGTAAAATATATTACCCGAGAATTAAAAAACAAATGCTGGGAAACTATTTTTATTACATGCGAAGACCGAAGTATCATCGAAAATAGGATTCCGACTATTTGATTTATAATTAGTTATTCGAGGTTCAATTATGCGTTGCAGAAGTTACTCTGCCCTCTCAGGAGACAAAAGAAATCGTTAATGAAACATACTGTATGTTGATCAGCAAAGTTAATGTGTGGTTCGAATATGGGTCAGCTATCATTGATATCCGACTAGTACATTTTAAAGTAAAAACAAAATATATGCAAGAAAACAATGTTACAGTCAAATATACCTATGTAGTCTTTTCTGCTAACATTGTAGCTATTAAATTTATGCAAGAAAATTTGGAATTCCTAAACTTTGACTTACGTATCGATTTTTATGAAACACAATAGCTGCAATAATTGTAATATTGATCGATTTAAAGTTGCAGCTACAATAATTCTATTAAACAGAAACATTGTAAATTTGTTACAATTAGTTGTAATTCAATTAATTTAATATCTTTATCATAGAGTAATAATAATATTACTCTATGATCCTTATGAAATAGGCCTCTGATTGCAGAGACATTATTTTTGGCTATAAAAATAATATTTACCCGCACTATTTGTATATCAACGCAATTTAATATTTATAGAAAGGGATGAGGTATATATTCAATTAAGTAAAATACTGTTTACTTAGATTATAGTTAAAAAATAATATTTTTTCAGAAATGGAAAAAAAAGTTAGACTATTTAATAATATTTTAAATGAAATATACACTTTGATAAACATATTCCCTTATTGTATTGTAAATTATGTATTAACATCAACAATATCGCTACTTGGTTATCTTCCTTGTTTCGATAGATAGTTAAATAATAATGTGCTCTTCGATGCAACGAATGTTGTTATCTAAAACAAACCATCTTTCTTTCATACTAATAAGGGTGCTATGTAATCAAACAAACAATGTGTCTTTTTGGAACAGAAACGCATTCACACTTTCTGGAAATAAGTATGCTGTATTTAAAAATATCAGGAATCCTCCTTATTTTCAAATTTACAGAACTTTAAAGTTTTCAGGTATAAATGTTTGGTGAATGATAACTCATTATAAATTGTTCTTCTGAATCATTTAATCCTATTTATTTCAACATATGTATCATTAATCATTATTTTAGTATAATATATACACAACTTGTTGTGGCTGTGGGATTGTAATTTGTATAGTAATAGTAATACTATAAATATAATAAATATATATATAATATATATATATAGTATTAGTATATTATAGGCTATAGCCAAGGCAAGTCCAAATTAAAAACAAATTTAATTACAAATCAGTAAATCTTTTTAAAAAAACCACTAAATATGTTTCTGATAATCAACCAAATATCATAACCAGCTCTGCCAGTTACATCTGCAGCTCATAATCATATTATAATACATGTCACAATTCATTAAGGTTGGCACTATTTGCAGTGTGACTGCACTACAACAAGGTGTTGACCACCCTGCAAAAATTTATAATTTGCTGCTGCAGAATTTCTACAGAATTTAGAAATCATACTAAAAGTAAAATCATGCAAAATGATTCCTAGACCTGGAAAAACCTGTCAATGAAAGATGTCAAAAAAATTAGCTTTGACAAAGCAAAATAAAACTGCTGAAAAAATATATGCTCAAGAACTATCAGAAAAAGAATCAGACCTTGTGCCTATGGCTACAAGTACAGTTGAAGCAACTTGATGTTGAAATATCATTGAAAAATTAATTAACTTATGTTCTAAGAATTTATATTATTAATTGTAATACTATTGATAATATTTCAACTATACATAATTTTCATAGTATATTTTAATGTAATAATTTTAAATAAGTACATTAAATTTCAACCTTCCAAATATTTTTAAATCCTGCAAAAAATTATGACACTGGTCAACACCCTATACAAGATTTTTTAAATAATTTAATCATTTACAGTGCATAAAACGCTAAAAGTAAAAGATGCATAATTAAACTGTTTGCAACTCACTTCATAGGCAGATTCATATTGTTTGAGGACTGAGAAAAAATCAGATTTTTCTCTTCACACTGCTCCAGCAAAGACCAAAGCTGAGGTAGAAAATACAGGCATTAGATTCTTCTGGGTTTTTGAGGCTGAAGGACCATTCTCATACATCTGGACTCTGGTATCAACCAACTGGCTTATTGGGATAGAGGCTGACAAGGTCTAAATGCAGTATGAGGATCTTTATAACCAATCAATTTTCAAAGACTGCCTGCTAGTCTTCAACAGAAGAATAGAGCACTTATATGTCTTTATTTTCTCACTATTCAACCTGCAAAATAATTTTAAATCCTGTAAAAATCCTACAATAAATTATGATAAACTGGTCATCACCCTGAATATCCATAATTCAATGTCCAGTTAACAACACTCCACTACCTTTATTTCACTATTAGACTAGGAATATTCTTACTATAATTTGAACACTCACTTATGCCTACCCAACATGCTTTATTATCAGATGTAATTAGACTGGCTGAACTTATTAGTTAAACCAGCCATTAATGCCACAAGTAAAAGGTATTTTAGTGCACTTTGTTGACTCAAGACTTACATTAGGAGTACTATGATCCAAGAATGGCTGAATAGTGTGATACTTCTTCATATACACAAGGACAGTTGTGATTTATAACATTAATCTAGAAATAGTTATAAAATAATTTGTTTAAAAATCTTAATGTAGATAATCAATTTTCAGACATTTGTAGGGGTTAAATTCTCATTTGAACAATTTTCTTACACACACTTGCAACTCATGCCAAATTTTAGATACTAGTAATTTTTTATTTATTAAATTTGTAACTTATTTTCATGATTTTGATATATTCAACAGTTATTTATACATTTACCTAACTTGTTTTATGGTACAAAATAATTGACACAATTTGTAATGCATACCAGAATACAAAATTTTATATAGAAAATATATTCAAAATAATTCAGTGGTTTGGAACTATGGCCCCAATTAAAATTTAACAGTGCTTGCCCTGTATATGCATAGTGCATGCTCATTTTGTTGAAATATTTATCAGAATTTGTTAAGATTTTATTTATCTTATAGTTATACCTAGTGACAATGTATATTTTTACATATATTATACTTTATTAGTAGAAATAAAAAGTAAATATCACTACAGGCATTTAGATTCTAGTTTAGGGACACCAAATATCTTTTTTTACAGTATATACATGTATGTATAATATTATAAGTACATTTGCAAAACATATATGGATTCATAAACATAGTCTATAGGTAGACAACTCCCTGGTAGAGTGGATGTTGACTAATGAAACCATCTATTTTATGAAATTCTAGCTAGCTAAAGGTTTGCTGGTCATCAGCCATAATAACAATACTAATTTTTCAATATTTATACATTTTATTAAATTTCTATTCAACATGACTTTTTATAACAAAATTAAAACAAATATTGATGACAATTTCTCACTAGGTAACTAGTGGGCCTTCAACTGGATGCTATTGTTATTTTAATACCAGGAATAACAATTTTCTTAATATATAGTTTTACTTTTGATATATATTTTAAAATATATGAAAAATATTACTTTTTAAAACTGCTTTTGACAGTTTAACACTATCAGTTTGAAAGTGTTTGTTGTAAATAAATGTGAATTTGTTGAATGGTTACACATGACTGGTTTCATACTATATTTCAGGAGCACTGCATCATGGCGAGTATGAATATGAAGATCCCAAATCGCCTGAAGATGTGTAAGTAGTATCAGGAAGTTCATGACTGAATTAATCCATTTATTTTTTATTAGTAATGTTACCATTTGTATTGTGTTGAATTACTAATGTTGGGGCTGTCCCTATAAAGAAAGAGGGACTAAATATACTGTAAGGTTACCAAAATAATGTCAGCTAGGT
Source organism: Coelogynopora nodosa (assembly GCA_034780555.1). NCBI lineage: Eukaryota > Metazoa > Platyhelminthes > Proseriata > Coelogynoporidae > Coelogynopora > Coelogynopora nodosa. Next base: position 14,973 of record JAUZND010048078.1, on the reverse strand, counting down.
TAAGGGAAATTAGTTTGTGGAAGGGAAGAATTAGTAACACTGAATGTTGGACTTTAACCCTATTTAACCCAGCTTATTTAGTAATGTTAACTCCCAACATAGGCCGCTGCGGCCCACTTTCACATTATTTGTTATATTTTATCAACTACATTAGGTATGATCACGAAATTTAACACCATAAGTGATATGAATGTTTGTAAGTACTCTACAAAATTGTTAAACTATATACTGATGTGAATCCAAACTACAGATGTTTAAAATTATTTATATTTTTTGAAAATATGTAGATATAAGGCTTAATGAAACCCTCACTGTAAGAATGAATTTATTAATGTCATATCATTGTCATAACTACTTGTAAAATTATAATCAATACTTTTCACGAAACATCTAAATTGGAAAAACTAAAATTATTACTGCTCGATTTTGATTGGCTGACATACTATAATCGAAGTAGAGTGGAATTAATTTAACAAAAAATGCTGCAATTGTCGATATTCTAAAAACAAGCTTTCAAAAATGTGCTAATATATAATATAGTTAACCTGGATGTATTTTCATATATATGAGGTATCAAAATAATCACAAGAAAATTTCAAGAAAAGTCATGAAGTTTCAATAAAATACATTTAAAATACGATTACAATGATAAAAAATATACCTAGTGGGCCGCAGCGGCCCATGTTGGGTAAATAGGGTTAAATTAAATTTTGTATACATATTATACTTACTACTAACAAATACGTTTACTATAGGTTAATAACATATCTAAGTATGCAAATAAAACATTATTTGATCTATTCAACCGAACTTGTTGACATAAGTTTAAACAAATGACTGATGCTGCTTCAGGCAAGAAATCCTCCGCCTCGCTACTCGCCTCTTCGGGTCGCAAGCCTGGCCAGAAGCCCAAGGCGGCGGGGACTGGCGCTGGCCGCAAATCGGAACCGGCCTCCTACACCACCTCTGGCGGCGGCAAGAAGTCCACCGCCGGTCCCCGCTCCGCTGCGGCCGGCGGCAAGGGGGGTGGCACAGGCGGCGCTGCCCCCCCCTCGACCGGCGGGGCTGTCGGAGGTGGCGGGGGAGTTGCCGCCTTCCACTACGAGAACGAGGAGTGTTCGGCCACTCCGTGCCGGCGACCCGAGGACCTGGCGATCGATTGGATCCAGTGCGACAGGTGCACGAAGTGGTACCACCAGATCTGTGTCGGTCTGACGTCCGATGAGGACGTGGACGATAGCGAGTCCTACTACTGTCCCAAGTGTAAAAAGTAGAGAAAGAGATAGGCTCTCCCTTCTTTCCAGTGTCACGTCTGTGTGTGTGTGTGTGTGTACGTATAACGTTTATCTGACGCCGCTTACTGCACAGGATGCAGCCGACTGTTGTCATGACTTCAATGCCGTGAAATAACTACAGTGACTGAGTAGGTAGGGTGTGTCTGTGAAGCAATCTGTACATTTCGCGTGTGGTTGTTAGTTCCTGTGGCCGTGTCTCTCAAATTGTGTCCCCCTCCTATTATTCAATTAATCCATTGTTCTGGCTGCCTGCAGTTCAACGTCTCCCTAGCAACGCCAGTTTGTCTATAACATGTGATTGAAGGTCACCTACTTCTGCCGGTCAACTGTGAACTGTTCGACTGTATTCTGTGCAGTGCGGTGCTCAGTGGTTCTCCGCTGTGTCTATTAATTAAGTGTGAGCGTTTTGTGCTCTGATCGAATCGATTCTGTACTTCGGTACCATCCATGCAGTCCTCTCCTTCTTCACCATAAAATAGTACATACCTACCCATTTTGTGACATAAAATGACAGAATTAGAAGCGCCTTAATTAGTCCGTGAAGGTTGGCGTTAAAAATAGAAGGATTAAATTCGGCCAATGGCACGCTTTTATTCTAAAATATATGTTTTTAAAATTATCAGTGTCAAGCTGTGTTTCAAAATTTCGTACAAATTAATAACTTCGCTTTTCTAATTCTGAGCACATCATCTTTAAACTGTACAAATCTGGAGTCATCAGGAATTCTCATTCTCATACACCAAGAATCCTGAACATGAATTGTAAACATACCCATAAAAGGATTCCAGAAATAAGTCGTTATGCATTTCTCCCTATTTCTCTCTCCCTCCCTCCCTGTCTTTGTATACAGTCCCAAAACGATATCAATTTTTTGAACGTGAAAATCCACATTACACCAACTTTCTCTTTTGACCAACAGTGCATATATTATACGTTATCTAGACTTTGCTTGTGTGAAATAGGTATAACCTCGCTATCACCTCTCTTCTGGCTCTATTAACGAGTTGAAACTTAATCAATATAGAGGAAACTTTTTTTTTCTCTTATTGTTTCAACTGTTTGTTTGTAAATTGTGAGTGTAAATTGCACTATACTTACCCTATTATGTTGAGGCTAGTAACATTTCTTTGTCAAATATATGATTAGTCATGCGTTGCTTTTCCGACACGCAACAATGCGTACTTCTCTAGTTTACAGTATGTTTGTATTTTACTACTTTTTGACGTAGATAGATTAGTAGTATATTATGATGTACCTGTAGAATTAACAAATGATAAACGTTGTCACAAAAATGCAAATATATCCATCCACGTACTGTTAATTTCTGTCTATTTATTTTGTGTACGTCTTGCCTCCTCTTACAATACCAAATTAACCAGGGCTTAGTTTTTATTGGTTATCTATTGATATGTAAATGTTACCCTCTAATTCATGTCCGCCATTTTCCCCAAGCCTAGTCCAGCCCGCCATTTTTCCTCAATTTGTGAGCATGAAGAAAAAAAAACCTGACTTAATTAATATATATAATATGTATATTTATGATACGATATGTTGTGGTGTCTGCCTCATCTTTGCAGCTCTCCTTGTGTGTCGATCTCTCTCTCGCTCTCTCTGATTTGTGTTGCTATGTTAAAAATTAATCAATTAATTATTATTATGTATTTTTGTTCCGTACTTTTTACATAAACAGCTTTGGTCTTGAGATGAAGATGTTATTTGAACAAGCAATGCCTCTCCCTGTGTCATCTATTTCTATCTCTCTTTCTCTCTCTCACTCTTTTTTTGTATTAAAGAAAATAAAGGTGTAATTTTAGATGAGTGTTGACTTCTCATTTGTGGATTTTGTGAAGTGCGTTTCTTTAAAGCTATCTGTTTGGTTAGGTAGGTAGTTTCGGTTTTATTGAGGGATATAATTAACTTAGCTGAAACATGATTTTTGTATTACACTATAGTTACGTATTTATTATTTTTTTAATTTGTAGTTGTATTTTTCAACCTAGTCCAGATGAGTGCATTGTATGATAATAATTCACAGTTCAAAGGTGTAATGGTAGTATTTAATAATTCACATCTGACATTAATATATCTCCAGTGTCGTATTTCAAGTTACAATGAACATAATTTGTCCGTCTTCTTTTCATATCTTTTAAATATTTATTTCAACTAACTTAATTACCAGTGTAACTGCTTATGAAGATGGTTAAATATCATCATTTTTTAATCTCTTGTGCTGCTCCCTTTAAGTACTGGAAATGATTTTAAATATGTTAATAACTGGTCTTTATTAAATTGTTTTGGTTTATATCCTGTAGTTAATATTATACACAGCTTCAAGTTTCTTGCGAGAAATGCAGATGTTTTACAATTTTGATGTAATTTGTAACATATTTCCCATAAAATGTTGATGCTTTGTGGTATATATTTTTTATTGTAATAAGCTAATACAGTACAGATCATGAGCAATTAATACATTAAAAGTTCACTCTAATATTGATCTGTGCGCAATTCATTACTACTAACTTTACCCAAAAAGCTTTTGCAAAATGATGTTTTAAAATTGACAGCAGTAAAACAGTTTTAGATATATGCAGGCAATAAATTATATTTTATAGACAACTGACAAATGACTCAATTTAATAAAATATATTTAACACTTTTTTATCAAATTTTATCAAATAGGTAATTTTTTTTCAACAGAAGTGAAATCAACAGAAGTATTAATTAATCCGAATATATAATAAAAGGTTTTGTATAATGACACTATTTTTAATAAGCGTCCATTTAGAGTTAATATTTAATTGAAGTAAAAATATGAAGAAAGCAACTAAGTCTCCTAGTTTTAACTCTCTTTTTTAATGGAGAAAGAAGTATGGAGAGTGTCCATTTTCTGGAACCGATCATTTTTATCCTGAATTCCAACAAAACTGCAGAACTCGGTTGATTTAACTACTTTTAATTGAATGTAATCACTATAGAAACGTGTATGGAGAAATTTCATTACACTATTACGTAATGAACCATGATGGGAAAAAACTAATTTTTCCGTGAATGTACTTCCATTTATTTAATTTCATTAGCTCTATAAATTTCTAGGTAGATTGCAGAGCAATTAATTAGACACTTTTATATCAAGCCACCATTGCCAATAGGTGAGTAAAACCGGGTAAACATTAATAAGCGGCAAATGGATGTTAAGTTTTTTAACTGCTAAAAGAAGGCAGTCCGTGCGTGTCTGGTTTCTCCGTACGTATTTTGTTCTGTATGCACGAAGATGACGTCATAAGTCACTTAATAGGTATCTTTGGGGATACCTATAACCAATGAATGGTATATTTTCATGTTGGAATGAATTAATTTCAGGAGTTGGTTGAAGACTATCTGCATTTGCAGAAATTGATGTCTGCTGATGCGGATGGAAGTTCCACGTGAGTCATAATATGTTGTTCGTTGTGAATTGATTTTGATAGGGACTTTGTTAAAACTGCAACAGTTAAGCCAACAACATAGTTATACATTTATGGTCTTATGAACTTTATGTCAGTGTTATTTCATATTCGTAGTTTAATTTTTAAATTCTTTAATACTTTAAATTATTTCGAAACAAGTCTATTTCATATATAATTGTATAATTCAATTTATTTTATCTTTGGCTAGTGAACTGGAATTTACTATAGCCTATCTGAACAGAAAAATATGCGAAATGTTGTTTTAATTTATTTCTGCGATGCTGTAAAGAATATCACAAGGTTTTATTTTAAAATAATGCTATTATATGTTGCAGTCATATTTTTTAATTTAACTTTTTATTCTATAAAAATTATGTCGTAGGAATGTTACCCATAATTTTGAAAATTTTGGTAGCTATCTAAATCCTAATTGCTGATGAGAACTAACTGTCTTCATAACAGAATAACAAACGCGTGATATTTATTATGTTGAAAAATGTTCGTCTATTTTTGTACACTGCACACTTTTGATATAGATCTGATTATAATATGAATACAACTTAAAACATTTTTTATAAGCTTGGACAAATTTGTTTCTTGGACGTCTTTCCAATGTAGTATTTGTGGAAATTATAATAGTAAAATTACCTTCGATTTCATCCTGTTTGTTGACACCTGATAGATTTAAAAATATGTATTTCTTTTATTTCTGAAAGCTTGCACCAGCCAGATTAAAACTAAAAGAGACGTGTCACTTTTCCCATTAAACTTTTATATCATAACATTTTGTTGTTCTAAGAATGTTATTTTGATTACAGAAAAGTACCTGATATCTGTTTGCAAAGCATCAATCAGGCCAACTCTGGTAAGTTTTAATGTAAAGGAGATGTATACTACTCGAGTATTATTAGTAGTAGAATTATCATACAGTATAAAATATAGTTATGTTTGTGGCATGGTGTTAATCTTTATTGATGTAAAGTTTTATGTTATGATGGTAATTTTTTGTTTAAAATTTGTAGTCTTATCAAGTTGTCATGTTCCATCCGACGGAAGTTATTTGACTAATTGGTTCGTTCAGACGAAGCAACTGAAATGTCCTGGTAAGTTTTGATTATCAACGACCAGATCGGATCAATTTCGATAAAAAACAAATCTTATAATTATTATGAAAGGATTATTATTATTATTATTTCGAAAGATATTTATGTGGCTGTTGTTTACAAGGAAATGTAACTAGATTAAAATTGTAGTGTATATTATAGTCAAATGATTTATATGGCTATGTCTAATTTACCCACATTTAGATATAATTTTCTGCAGACTGGATGATAAGTTCTAAATCATTGACCATATTTTCAAATGCTTTCTGCATTTTGTAAGATGTAAATTATTGCAATTATTCCGCGATAGAAAGAGTTCTGTATCGTCGCCCTGTTCACGAAGTTGGTTGGATTTGGTTTGCCGCTTCAAATACCTACTAACTCCTATCACGTACAATTCACATATAAAGTCTGAATATATTAGAATTAAATGACTCGCTTTCGTCCAATTCTCTGAAGTAGTGGTTTCACTTTAGGTTCAAGGTCACTATATATAGCCGCATGACCTTGAATTTCACAGCCGATCTCGGAGTTGTCATCTCCACCACCGTGAAGTCCAACTCAGGCGCCACTTGTATTTCGTGGCGCAATTTCCGACAACAGAATCGATAATAGGTGGAAACCATGTTATTATAGTAAATCAGTTAAATATAATTATCCAGAGAAATTATAAATCGAAATTTTTAACGAATCAGCTTATAGTTGTTACTATTATTATTATTATTAAATGATGATTTCGTATTGATTTATTTACGCGAAATGTCCAGGCATTAATACAAATAAATTATAATTTGATAATAATATGTGTCGAATATTATTGATGACTCAGTTTAATCACAGATGAGCAACGTTATTGATTTTCTCTTTACCTGTGTCTGCACTAATGCTGTATTTACTACACTCAGATGATTGGTCCGCTGACTGTATCGCCATGGATACGGTGTATGAGTCATTTAGAGAGACCGAAGAAGAGAACCTCCAGTTCTCCACGCTTCACTCGGGCTGCCTTGTCCGTGTCACTATCAGGGCGTCCAAAAGGTAAGAAAACAGAGCTTTATGTTTTTAGGTAATACCTAAAAACATCCAACGAAATTTCTGAGGGTTCAAGTTCATGTCTATTTCCTCTTTTTTACTCTCTTTTCCTTTTCCTTACGATATGTTGAGGATTTAGAATATTAGTTGATAAAAAATGTTTATTGATTGCATCACTATTTATAATTCTGACTAGTGTTGAGAAGATTGATCCCTATGGCTTATTCTTAATTCGCAATTTGGTATAATTCAGCTACTTTTTTATACTACTAAATCACTTTTTACTTATAATATATGCTAGCCCTGCTTTGATAGGTCAGTAATAAATTGAATACTTTTATTGTAAAACAAACTTTAGATCAACATTTTTTGGTAGAACTGAATTGGCAGTTTTTTGTTGTTGCATATTTTCTTTTTATGAGGCATATTAAACATTATCTCCAATGTTTATTTTACATAGTTTGATATATTTTGGTATAATGAAGACCTTAGGGTGTGTGTTAAGTTTACTATATTTCTTATGTACGTAATGTATAAACTATTTTGATTGACGGAGTTATAGCCTGGGTCTAGAGTACCGCTTTGTTTATTGTCAATTTATTGTAATTTATCTACTATTTTTTATATCTACTCATTTTCTTGTTAACTAAACTTTAATGAAGGAATTTGTTTAACACAACATTTGTACGTCATATTTTAAATTTATTACGTAATAATCTGATGCTTTAAAAATAGGTTAAATTACTGTTCAATTTTACAATATCTAATCTATATTTACAATATCTAATCTATATAGGACAACTAAATTTTGTTTCCATATTATAGTGGCAATATCTCAGTGCTCTGTGATCCGCACCTGGACCTGCCTGCCAGTTTTACCGCCCTGGATACCAAGGCTTCCCCCCTAGCAACCGTGGTGGAAGGAGGGATTTGGCCGCTTGTCGACAGTCAGCTGATTGGACACAGTGCTGTCACGCGCCCTGATGCCAACTAGTCCGAGTCTGTAGTAGTGTGATATTTATGTTTGACATTCATTATACAGTATTGAATCATACGATTGCATTTTTTATGTCGCTTCCTTTCTAGTTGTTGTACATTTCAATTACACTTCAAGGAGGCATTATTTGTTGTACATAAATTAGAAAAAATAAAGCTTATTATTACATTAAAAATGTTTTGAAGTATTATATCAAGTATTGTATTTGTTTTATTATTAAAATTTATTATTTAAAAAAATCATTTTTGAAATTTAATTTTGATGTAAAAAATAATCGGAGGATATTTTGGAATAATACAGTTATGAAAGTGGATTTTTCACAATTGCGTCTTTGTCTTCCCTTCGTATGTGTAAGGGGGGGGGGGGGGGGGTATGCCATTTTTTATTCAAAGAATTTAAGTTTTTGATTGAACGATATTATGTATTATCCTGATTGTTTTGCTCAATGGCTAAATTCATTTATCTAAATATAAAATATATTTTCGAATTCTTTATCAAACCAGAGAAAACTGTGTTGTCATTGAACTATTTTATACCCCCTGGGTTTTCTTAATTGCCAATCATAGGAATTAAAACTTGCAATATTTATAGAATAAAAATTATCGTAAAATATATACATTTAACTTAAATAATTAAATTAATCAACAATTTAAAAAATGTTCAAATAGAAATTGTACTTCGTATAGCTTATTTATATTTAAGTAGACGTACAGTCATTTAAATATTTCGAACTAATATAGATCTCGTGATCTGGAATTAGATGCAAAAAGAATCCAATCAATTTGTTGCATTGACAAAAGTTATAGGCATAGCATATAATATGTGTCAATATATTGCATATTTGGCTATTTACCCATAGTTTTCCTAAACTGTAGTTTATAACGTAATTAGGTACTAAATTATAGTAATGGATTACTTTTTTGAAAATAAAAATAGTTCGACAAATCTATAAAAGGTATTTGTCGAATAATATATTTTATTAATCTAAAGAATATTTAATTAATTATTAAATAACATTAAAATAGATTTGTAGAAATAACAATTTAACAATGAGTTGATTGTCCCAACGTAACATTATTTTTACAACATAAAATGTCAACTGTGATTAAGGGTTAATTTTTTTGTTCATACCTTACAGAAATTATATAAACTGATTTATGGCAATGTAGTCTCATAATTTATATTCACGAAGTTATTAATTCTAACGTCGATCATCTATAAGATAATATTTTTTGCATGCCTATCGCAACAAATTTAATGTACAAAATGTTGAAAATTTATTATTTATCATATATATCCGGGATTCATGATAGAATTTATATTTATCGTGTACTGATGGAGCCGGAGAAGGGTGTTTTACTCGTTTAGGTATCTAGGCTTAGTTTGTCAAGTACAGCTAGTACTAATAAAATATGAGTGTAGCAATATATATGAGTGCAAAATAGTGGATACTTACTATAAGAGGTGTACTGCAGGCAGGCAACCAATCAGAAAAAAATTAATGAAAAAGAGTTTTACTTTAGGTTTATAGTCTTATATCTAGGCTAATAGACCGCGAAAATCTATTCATAACAAATGACGTTTCTGCTATATAGCTGTAATATAGCTTCGATTGATTTTCTTTTGTTGCGAGAGGAAAATATATGTATTATTAATTGATTGATTTTTTAATCTGTATTGGATTTGGAAAGTTGAAGGTGGGTACTATTGAATTTACTTTTAACTATAATATATTAATCGGGTAGTTAGTAGTATTTAAACTGTGATTATCATTTTTATTAGTCCTATATATATACAGAAAATAAAATTAATTAACTTGACAACATATAAAAGTTTCCTCAGCTAGCTATAAGAAACGAAACTGATCCATTCAGTTGATAAACACTTTAATTCCACCACCTGACCATGAATCGATGGCTTTATGAATTCACATATATATATATTATTTATTAATAATGTATTTTAATCTGTGATAAATATACATTATAATGTTATATTTGGCATTTTTACTTGGTCTGTCGCACATCGCCGTATTCACCACTTCGTTGTATCGAAATATTGACATCAGTCGATCGAAATAGAAAATGAGAAAAGTAATATTTTCCCTTGTTAATATTTTGTTTGAATAGAGGTAATAAATTTTGTTAATATTTAGACCATTTGGTTACTATAGATGAGTATAAATAGTATGAACGTACAATATGTTATATTTTTCCAATTTTTTGACCTTCTTTTTCCAATTCGATGGCCCAAGAACGAAATGTTATAAGCGCCATTTTCACAAAAATAAGATTTTTATATATTTGAGATCAGTATTCAAAAGACTATCATGTGTTAAATTTTTAGAAATGTTAATATTACGATAAAAAGTTTATTTGTTGTAAGCGCCATTTGCCTTCATAAATTAAACCAAGTCCATACCAAGTTTTTCTCTTTTCCTAAACAATTGGTAAATGGCGCTTATAACATTTCGCTCTTAGGCCATCGAATTGTTCCAATCAAAACCAATAAAATAAAACAATAATAAACTATTTCTTTATGAAGCATTAATGTTGATCTTTCTTCTGATTAGAAACATAGTACGAAATTAATTTTCATGTTTCACTATAAAACTTGAAACCAACTTCATGTAGTACTAGTAAGCTATATATAAAATGTTTATGAATTATCAACCTCGCAACTGTGTATCGGTAATGACAAGTAATGACTTATTGGATAATAAACGCTTTTTTCAATTTCAATAACAATGATCAAAGGTTTGCAATTTTTGTGGTGTAACAAACCATGATTGGTAAATGTTGCACATGATATTTTTGCCAGGAAAAGAAACCCAAGCTCATAAGAATTTAAAATGTCTTGGTAATAGTCTTGACAACATCGCAGCTACAAAAAGGGTTAAAAGTACAAAAATAGCAGCTGACGAGTAGGCAATAGGTATGCATATTATATTACGTGTCTAACAGCCGTTATTAGATATGTCATTTACAAAGATAACATGTAAAATCACGTGAAGGAACATTTTATCGTAAACAATTTAGAATGTGTACAACTCCCCTTCTAGTGGTACAGAAACATATTTAGTATTACGTATATGTAATGAATATTGGAAACAGAAGAAGGCGGTTGTGATTAATTAGTAGCTGCACAATTTATGACTTTTCACCATTCAATAATATCGATTAAATTTATATAAAATTATAATCAATCAGTGAGCTGTAATATAAATATTTTTAAATAATGATTTTTACTTTAAGAAAAATAATTCATGTAGAAGTCTAGAAGTTTGTTTTGTTACCATTTTATAGGTTACCCCCTGAAAACTCCACAGTGACTCAATTGAAACACATTTAATGAAGAGTCTAAGATTTTAACAATTTTAAATATGAATATTTATTTGACTGCACAAGAATCTCTGCCGTACTTTGAATGGAACTGTATAATTTTCAGCTTGGTCTCTCCTTTACTTGGTCTACCCAGAGTGCTCCAAGTAGCGCGGACCAAAACATTCCCCGAAGCATCCAACATATGTGATACACTATGTTTCTTTATATCGGTCACCAACGTTCTTCGAGGATATTATTTTCCTCCCGATTTGGCGCCGTACTTCTTTGAAATGTACTTCATACGCGCCTGTCTACTTAGCTGCTACATACTCGTCTGCATTGTATTTGCAAAGAAGAAAGAAACTCCGATACTCTGTATGGGCGCGATGGCAGCTTATATCTGTTTCCTAGCCCTAATGGTGCTTGAAGATCGTCCAGATTTGGCCGGGACACTTAGAGCCATGTCGGCGACCTGCATCTTGGCGATTGGGGTGACTCCCGCCATCGACTTCCGTGGCATAGTCCAGGGCGACATCAGAATACACTCGTGGAAGTCCCTTATGGTGGACATCTGGACAACAAACGCCTGGGTAATGTATGACATTCTGGCTGGCGTCGATATATTTGTGTATTCGGACGGCATTGGCTTTCTCTTTTGCCTATTCACTCTGGTATGTCATCTGTTTGCTTTGAAAAGGCATAGCCATACTGACTAGTACGCATTCAAAAGATATAAATATAAGTGGAAGTGTTTAATTTCTTCATTAAAACAAGAATGACATAATGTCACCTAATGGTATTTTTGAATTCACTATATCATGGTATGCAACTTCAGATATGAGGTAACATTTCAATTAAAAATATATACATATCCGCATGTAATATATGTATATAATATTTATAAAACAAATGTTTACTTTTTCTGTGTAGTAGTATATAAATAATATATTAAAACTTTAATTTTGAAACATACAATTAGCGGGGAATATGTGAACACCCCTTCATACATTTTTAATATGTTTTCCTTTTTTCTTCTCAGAAAAGGATACGCTGTCTCTGAGTATGCGTTTTACACACATATATATGTTTATTCAATTTTTAGGGTATAAATTGGTTACAAAATAGTGGATAATAAAATAGGGTAATATATAAGTGTATAATTAGAATAAATGCAGTTTGATGCAAGAAACGATACACTTTTAGTATGAATAATCGATTTTTATCGATATCTATAGCGATAGATATTAAATACGTTTTAATTGATAGTGGTTTCAATTTTTTATCTCTCTAATACCCATTAGGTGCGATATTGTACTTTTTTTCTTATTAGCTCAGCTAACCTTTGTTTGTTTTTATTAGCTACTTGTTAAATTGCGGACGTTGAAAAATTGTTTTTTTATTTATTTAGTTTTTCTCCCGGACATGGAAAACAATTGCTATTAATTAGGCATTTAAATAGATTTTAATATTTAAGAATATACCCATTATGAAAAACTATAATAGTTAGTATTATATTTCCGTTATTTTTGTAATTTAACAGTTTGTAATTATCTGTCAATTGTCACAGTCCAAAGAAGTTGTTGTTTATAAACTAAAAACATTAAAAACTCCAAAAATGGTAAAACTTGGGAATTAAATGGATAAAGTGTGACATTTTGATTTTAGTGTTTAATTAGATCAGTTTCTGAAATGTGATTGCCTACTAAGTTCCTCCTTAGAAACCAACTAAGTCTACTAAGTTCCAACTGATACCCGCTAAACGTAATGAGTCCTACTTGCTAAGTTCCTACTAAGTTTTAGTGGGCTTTTTTCAGGTCTTTTTTCTCGGTAAGAAAATTCTAAAATATCCGTAGGGAATAATTCTAAGAATCTAGAAATGTTAATTTCTAACTATAGATTTAGCACTAATGTAAATAACAATAATTAATTTTAATTTTAATTATTATTAGGCCTTTAAAATGAGTTCAAATAAATAATATCAGTTGTATTATTGTATTTCTAGTATTTGAGTAGTTTGAGAAATTATCTTTGGATGTTAACAATAAATATTGACAAATTGAAGTTTTTAAACAAATTTACCACTATTATAATTAGTACCATACAATAAATGAAGCTAATCAATATAATTAATCCAAAAGTAATTTAAAATTGTCTATAAAAATGCATAAATTTCCGATAAACTTATTAATAACCGAGAATAAAACAATAGAAACATTATTTTCAGAAAAAATAAAATTTTCATTGAAAGTTCGCCAAATAATACATCATAGTTAATCGTAACTACGTAACGTTTTTGTGTGATAATTGTTTTTATCTAATATATTATTTATTAATTTTATTATTAAATACAATCAATGTTATTAATGATAAGCAATAATCTACTAAATCCATTTTTAGACTAAATGGATTTTATTTGCGCTACGTGCTATGCAGGCGGTGATAACATTTCTTTATATTTTAATTTATTCTTAGATTTTGTATTATAGGCTAATTAATTTATATTTTGATTTCTTTAATATATTCATCTTATCAATTTTAACTCCTTAATTAAGAATTAACATTTTTACAGTATTTTGTTTATTACTACTAAAAGTAATAGATAATAAAAATTACTGTATAAATTGATATATTTTGAAATAGTGTTGTTGTTCAGTAAAATTAATTACGATTAATAGAACACTTGTTTTAACAGTAGAAAAATCAATAGAAAAATCGTTGACAACGGCCAAGAAAGCTGAAAGGGGGCAATTAGGGGGCAATTACATAATTATTAATAAGAAGGCTGTAATTTAAATATTCCAATGATTAATTTTAAGGATATTGTTTTTTTTAAATATGTTTAAAATAAGATATTTTAATATAATAACAATTTGCGATATGATCGAAACACCACTTTTATTATTAATATTTGAATTTGAACATTTTTTATTTGAACATTTAGTATAAAACTGAATTGTTTAGCATTCAACAAAATACCCCAATGACAATTAAACCTTACTTTGTATTCATGACATGTATTCATTAATGTATTCAATAACAATATTAGTACATACAGTTTTTAACGATTTTGAAGATAATTGAATTTTTGACTAAACTATCACTTAAATCCATTGCGTATAGTCTTATAAAGCCTAGACAAGTATTTTTTTCGGGGAAACTTTCATGTAAACACATACACAGTGATTACATTTTACGATAATTTTATGAAAATTCACTTATATGTCCTATCGAAATTAATAAATAACCCTACATTATCATCTCATTTGTCAACCTCCTCTTCTTAACTGGAGACTCAGCAGAAGTAGTGTATATCTGTTTAGTAATTTTTAAAGCACTATCAGCAACAGCAGCAAAAGTAGAACTAGTAGGCTCCTCTTTGCTATTCTCGAAGGCGCACTCGGGCTCACTCTTGAGAAATCGCAGCTGGTAGACCTTGATTAGAACACTGTGTTTGTAGGACGTCTCACCGTGCTTGGCCCTTGTAGAGGTTGGTTGCACGAATAACCAATTGATACTGGCCGAATCCGTACTTGAAGGCACCGAGAACCTTTTTCCCACCACGGTTGTAAGCGCTGAAGTTCTGAGCCGGTTTGAGCCAAGCAGTGTCCTGTGAAGTTATTATGTTTCTATGAGTAAGCCAAATATCAGGTTTATTATTCAAGCGTATATTTTATTATTATAATATTTTATCACAATAATAACGTTCGACAATAATTATTTTGTTCTTAGGTTGAAGATATGCATGCAAAACTTTTTCAATGTCATTAAATTTAGTAT
>JAUZND010048067.1:0-19920 GCA_034780555.1 Coelogynopora nodosa | reverse complement strand
AGGTTTTTCCTTGAAAGAATTGGCTTCAGGATGCGTAGAGCGTAGGAGCGTTTAGAGGCTATCTTGATGACGTGATCCATAGGCCTATGCGAATCACTTCATGCGGTTATTACGCCTAAAATAATTAGATAAGTCTAAAAATATAAAACTTATTTTTTTGTAATATTAATTGATAAGAATTTAAATAAGATTGCTTAATTTACAATATCACATTAATTTTTGAGATACGTTATTTTCACAATCACTCTTTAATTAATTCTTAAACCATATTAGTTGAAAGTAATTTATATTTTACTGTGTATATTATGAGTTATGTGTATTATAATTTATTTTACTTTCCAAAAGATGCACTGAATGTCATGAAAGCGTACCTACTTGTATTATATAATGTAATGATCAAAGAGTAAGAAATATATATACATAGAGTAATATTATAATATTTATCTATTTAGATAAATAATAATAGAGTGGTATTTTCTACTTTATGTTATAAAGTTTTTAAAATAATTATGATATATTTTAAAATTAGAAAGATAAATAATGTCATAACTGTATATAAGCTGCATGCAATATGTTTTAAAATAAGTAAATTGAAGATATTTAAAGTTACGTTAAATAGAGCAATATAGAAACAAATGAGTTAATTATGTTTTATTTAGCCTATAATAAGAAACAGGAGAGGCTGAAGTTGAAAAGTATTAAAATATCTAGATTCATCCTTTTTTATAGGCTACAAAAAATGATTAACTGTCATTTAGTGAATATATGGTCTTTCATTACTTACTAAATTAGCAGAATCAAAATTTAGGCTACATGTTGTTTTAGGTCGTAACAATACATTATACATTTCCAATAAATTATATTTCACAAATTAAAGAAACACTAATTCCTTATCAAAAAAGAAAAGTTATAAATTTGTAGAACTAGCGAATTAGTATAATAAACTTAGCAGTGGAATTATTGTTTAATTTTTTATTATTATTAATGATACAAAATTAAATTTAAAATTAATTTATTAATCAGTGATCCATGTTTTATTTTAAAAGTGTTTTGAGTATGGCCTATTTTATTTATAATTAATATTAATAATATTTATATTTTATTTATATTTATTTTATAATATGGCCTACTTTATTTTGAGTTATGTCCTAGTTTACTGAATACACACTGACTATAATATGTGTTTTTCTTTTCTACATAAATCGAATTGTTGCGTTGGTGCGGGGTGACTGCTATAGTGGGACGATGTGACACGGGACCCTCTTGTCAACTGCCCGACCCTTCCCACGGAGATAACATAAACAGTTGCTGCATGCATGCGGGAGGGAGCCACCTGGATAGGCTTCAAGTGAAGTCGCTGAAAGCGCATACAGCATCATCATCCCGTCCGGCGATCCATTGTGCTCCTCTATGAGTGGATGCAGCTGCGCACTAGCCTTTCAATGATTTAACAGAAGAATTACGCTTTGCCTGGGAATCCAATCCCTCTTCTTTCTTATATCAATGCATCTGCTTTCCATTTTCTTCACATAGAAATTAAATTTATGTGACATATATTTTAAATTCTCACGTTCGGAATCGTATAAGACATATTATATTAATTTATAATAGATTTATAATATTAAATTTACATTCTATAATGAAAATATTATAAAGTGCAAATGTAATATATTCGCATATTAATTGTACATTAATTTTTTTGTACATATAATTTAAAAAGTCTGCATTTTAGATTTTATATATATATATTGTATACTATATATATCAAGTATAGTACATACGCTGCAGAACAATTTTTTGTTCAGGGAAGTATTTTTACAACGTGTTATAACTTTTACGTAAAACTGATTATATTAAACAGTTTTACTTTTAAGACTCTCTAGATATTATATTATGAGTATAGGCATTTCTTGAGAACCGAAGCATTTTCAGTATTGGGGAGGTTTTTGTATTTATAACGATAATAAATATATAAAAAAATATATTGAATTGATTAAATTGCTCAACACTTTAATCTGAGAAAATTCCACGAATTCTTATTTTTTCTTATTTATATTGCCATAAAAATAGATTTGTTAAATATTATATGTGTAGGCTGTTATTCCATAGAAAATATGAATGATAATTATGATTAGAAATATATTACGCAAATTTGACCATAGTAGTTATTACTTTGTATTACTTTTATATTTAATCATGTAGTCATAGCGCTTCTGCTTCATACAGAATCTCTATTTTGACTTTGGATTATTCATACGGACTCAATTCCTTTTTTGCTACGTAATTTGTTTCCACACTATGCGAGCTATAGCTGTCTCCTTCTTGAAGCATTTTATTGATCCGTCGTGTGGCATCTTCCCATTAACGGATTACTAGAGTATAATATAGGCAAGCAGAGCAGCCAAAGGAGCGCACAGCAAGCAGCGGTTTTTCTATCCGATAGGAAGTTTATCCCATTCTTTTGAAAAGATTCAGACCATATTATCTAGTGTTTTCTTGACTTCCATCCAAACTGTTGCAGTTTCACTCTCGAGGGAAAAAGCATCCTAGATTTTCACTAAGTATTCCCATTTTCATGTAAACATTACAAGTTTGGTTGAGTAATTAAAAAAAGGTATTAATATAATATCGAATAGGTCTATGCTGCGAAATCTTCCAATTTGTTTCAAAGTTTTATTCAGGTAAGATAGTTAAAAATTATGTTGAGATTGTATATAGTATCTAACATCTTTTTTTATAGTATAACGTATATATTTTTTAAAATAAAAATATATGTTTTCATTAGCAATAAAAATACAATAAAATATTAAAAGTGTAATTTTAGCACTTAAAATTATTTGTTTCTATAAAGAAACAATTTAATAATAATGCATATATTTATAGAGAGCAAATTTATTTGTTAAAAAAGTATTGATTTATTATATAAGATGAGTTAAATTTATTATTTTATTTTATCGTAAACTATGGTATCTTTCCGAAATCATTTCTTAATTTATATTTTTGATTAATTTATGATATTGTCAGCCTTTATAGAAACGTTATAGAAACTACGCATACATGTTTGTAAATAATTATAATACATAATATTGTAATATAGCCATATACTTATCGTTAACATAACAAGACTTCTTAATGATAGAGTTTCATTATTTTTTACCATCAAAAATACGTAAAAAATGTAGAAAAAAATTATTTGTTTTAATAAGCTTTTTTAATACTGATTTGTTTCAATAAGTGACTTTTAAACTTAAGGAACTGTTTGAAATAGTGAGTTATTTTATTATATAAAATTAATATTATTATATATTAATTTTATTTTATAATATTAATATTATTATTAACTTTACGAAAAACGAACATAGAAAATTAATTTAATAATTATAAGCTATATATGTATAATAATAATTTCAAATAAAAATGTTGTCTTGACAAATAGATAAAGTGATAAAAAAATCATTTATTTTATTTTAAACGCCAAATAATTTCAATTTTTACTATACTATATATATACTACAATAAATATACTATACTGCAATATAATATTAAAGTATCAATTTTTTATTGTTTAATTTTTGCTTTATATTTAAATTATTCTTCTATAAAACTAAAATATAATATATATAAATCATAATTATAAAATCCTTGTAAGTGTTTTTTGTGTTGTCTGTTTAAATTTTATTGTATGACATATTTTCATGCGTGTTATAGCCTACAGGTAGTAATTTATTTAAAATTTGATTAAACAAAGAACAATATTGTACAAAATAATTATTTGAATTAGTATAAAGTGCATTTATTCATTATTTAATGAGCAACAAAATATTTTATAATGAATAATTTGTTTGAGAAATAATTCCACTTTTCTAATTTATTAATTGTAAAACAGTTATATAGCAGAACATTTCACAATAGAATTCACAAAAGTTCAAGGCAAAAAACATAAAATATATTTGAACATTTTCTTATGGTAACTAGGACAACCTAGGCTCTTTGTTTTAATCTACAATAATAAAAGATTGAAGAGCTAGAAATGTCACGAGCCTAAATTTAATATTGTTGTATCCTTGTAGGCTGCCTCAGAGATTCATCAAAAGAAGAGCAAAGTTTTTTTCCCCAAGGAAGAAAGCCAGGATGTTGGCATTATAGACCGAGAAGAGAGGATATGGCACTTCCGTCTGTGAACTAGTTCGTTAGCGACATATAGAGTTCTTATAGGGTTTCAATTCAGCATTCTATTTTATATAATATTTCTAACCATAGCATTGTAGCCTGCAGGATGACTTCGGCAAATTAGTGTAATGACTCTGCATCAAATCATCGGCTATATTACTGTGAGTCTCAAGCCACCGGTAGCCTATTGTTATAATATATAGTTTAGAATTTGCCATTTATATTTATATAATTAGAGTTTGCACACCTGCAAAAAATTGCATAAGTGTTTTTAATGGCTCTAAAAGAAAAATTAATAAACAAAGAATTAAGAACTCTCTGATCAGTTTGTTTTACAGTCAATCGTCTATAACAAAAAAAACTGCTTCAGGAAAAAAAATATAATTAAAATTTTATTCATATTATATATTTATTATAGGTAAAGGTGTATGCTTTATGTACGAATAAATATTTTTAATAATAATATTTAACTTAATTAATTATTATTAATAAATGTATATATAATTATGTTTTAGATGACCCACCCGTACACATTTAGAAATTGTGGTCCCTTATTTTAAAATCCAAAATTGGCCTCTGAAAATGATGTAGTGCTGGCTAATCCAGAATATCGAGGCTTACACCCCAAAAGTGTTGCATACATAAACTGCAGCAGAAATTTGAATCAGAGACAGCTCCAGTTAACGATGTAGTCTTTAGATTATTACGTCAAATTGTTGATAAAAAATTGGAGCATCGTAGCTCAAGTGGCGTATTCAACAACCTAAAGAAAACAAGATGGCGGCAAAAAACAATGCCTACAAAGAAACAAATACTAAGACTATAACTGCGCACTAAAACCATACTAAACTCGTTGATAACTAAACTGGTGATAACTTTAACTACGTGGAATGGCAAGGTCATTTTGGCGGTTTTTCGAATTTTTGTTTTTCTACGAAGGTCAATACTCTAAAAATGCCTCGGCACTATTGTGTAGTAAATTGCACTCATAAGCATACAAAAAGTTAGCAAAAACGTTTTGCATGTAATTATACATTATTTAAATACATATACTTTATGGTAATGATTTGTACAATATATATCATAATAAGCTATCTTTTATTTTCACTTATTTCAAGATGTTGACTAAATTTTACATTTCAAGAGTTATTACTCACTGGACGTTTTTAACACATACTTTATCTCCCTGCTGGATTAAAAATGCCTCTTATGTCTAACATTATTTACACATTACAAAAGGTGATTTTTTAAATATTTAAATTGATTGGAACCATCAATCAGGCAAAATCAGCTCACCAGATAGAAAGTGATCATATTTGCTATTGATTTTCTTCTAAAGCTTATGGTTTAAGCAAAAACTAAGAACGTTAGTATATTGAAATTACTTTCAAATATCTCTGAAATGATTGTTTTGGTAAAATTATTATTTTTTAAATTTTGTAATGTTAAACTATATTAATCAAAGTTCTCGACAATATTTTTTATAAGACCAATTCTTTATGTAGATTTCATATTTGCTATCGATGTTGTTTTAAATCTTATGGTTTACGAAAAAAATGAGAACATTAATATATTAAAATTACTTTTAAACATCTCTGAAATTATGTTTTTGATGAAAAAAAATTATTTGCAATTTTTATATATATATTATAAACCAAAGTTCTGGCCTAATACTTTTTCATAAGACCAATTCTATATGTTTGTTTCATATTTACTATTGTTTTGTTATAAATCTAATAGTTTATGCTTAAAATAAAGTAATTTTATATTTAGTTACAATTTCAGAGTATTTTAGTCATTATATTTCAAGTTGTTGGTAAAGCAATATTATATACATTAGTTAGATGACTCTGTAGAATTTTAAGCCATTTTTTTAAATGATTGCTTTTTAGTTATATTTTATAGTATCGCAAAATTATAGTAGATTATCACTTTTTATAATTGTATATATATTGTATTGTATAGGCTAAAATTGAAGTTAAAACAGGCCTCTGTTAGATGAAGTTTGTTGTTTTAAAATACATATATAGGCCTACTTGACTTGTTTTTAATTATAATTAGATATGAATACATTTTAAATAATCTAATTTATCCTATACCTAAACCTATCTACAGCCTAAGTAACATCAGCGGTTCAATGAACGTTTAACGGACGAATTTTCTAAACGTTCAAATTTGGTTGCCCACAACGTCCATACGCAGTTCAAAGTGTCCGTCCAGTGAACTACTTTTAAACTGCTGTAAACGGACGTTTAAAAATATTCTTATTTAACATGTATACTATTTATAATAATATGTGTGTATTTGTATTTATATAGCGCTCCAAAATGAAATACATTGCCAGCAGCGCTGATTTATAAGTAATGAAGTAATTTGTTAACATTTTAAAAATATATTTCATAAATACCGTACTTGTTAATTTAATTTAATTCAATGAAAATTAATTAAAAATATTAAATAATGATAATTAACAAAATAAACCCTCCCCAACCCAATTTAAGTGTTTATGTTAATATTAAAAATGAAGTACAATTTTAGTTATGGATAATTCTATAGTTATATTAATTAAAATGAAAATGGTTTTAATATAAAATTAAGTTTATAAAATTTAATTATAAAATATAAATTTGCGTATAAAATAAAGGCAACAATTATAAGTAAAAGGGTTACGGTCAATTCTACTTTTTTTAAATACTAAATTTAATAATATTTAATTATTCAAATATTATAAAAAGGTAAGTATATAATGTAGCATGCTATAAGCAAGAGTAAAGTCACGGAAACTTGGAGTTTGCTATATTACAAATATCATTTTATGCAATCTTCCTAACAGTACCTAATATATTTAAGAGTACTAACAAATAAGAGAAATGACAGAAATTTTTGTAAAATTACTATGTTATAGTTGTAAGATTTGTACAAGTGCGCAACAGGGTAACCCAAAAGAGTAACGAATTTCCTAGAGGGCGTCATTAAAAACTCAAAGGAGCTGATAAATAAAGGCAAGTAATCTGGTCACTTGTGAGGAATGCAAAAGGAGCTGTTTTAACCCTTTGACTACGGCGCATATGATGATAAATATTTAATAATATAATTAATAAAATTTAATAAGATATTAGCAATAAGACAAATAAGTGCTTGTAATATTAGATTATGATATTAGTAAATAGCAATCAGGATTTTATTATATGGCTTTAAAACTATCGTTGCCTCGTAACGTGATTAAAATGCATGTCATGAGTTTGTGCATAAGGAACCGACGTACAGAGGCAATTTTCTAATGACATTGTGATTATCGATTGTGACTTGATATATAGGTTGTATAATATTGTCAACTGTGGTATATTTGTATAGAATTTAAATAAATAATATGTTTACAATATATTAAACTTTAAGTTAAGAAAATATAATATGAAACAGTTAACATTCGATGCTAACATTTTATTCGTAATACAATTTCTTAATTATTTCTATATTAAAAATATATTATAAAAATTGCATTATAGCAGCTGATGTTTATTTCAATATATTAAAAACGTTTATATGAAACTATTCAGATAATAATCTAAGCTATATAAAAAATAGCATAAAATACTCTTAAAACTATATTAGGATAGTAGTGGCACCCGTATTTTTTATATGGCTTTAACCCTATCGCTGTCTCGGTAAGTGAATAAAATGCATGACATGAGTTTGTGCATGAGGAACCGACGTACAGAGGCAATTTTCTAATGACATTGTGATTATCGATCGTAACTCGATATAGCCTAAAGGTTGTATAATATTGTCAAATACTAACTGTGGTATATTTGTATAAAATTTAAATAAATAATATGTTTACAACATATTAAACTTTAAGTTAAGAAAATATAATATGAAATATATAATAATAATATATATAATAATAAATAATATATAATATATGTTAATTTCGATATATTAAAAAAGTTAATATGAAACTTTCGAGATAATAATCTAAGCTAAATGAAAAAATAGCAAACAATACTTTTAAAATTATATTATGATATTAGTGGAAATTAGTATTTTATTATATGTCATTAACCCTATCTTTGCCTCGGTACGTGATAAAAATGCATGACATGAATTTTTGCATGAGAAACCGACGTAGGAGAGGCAATTTTCTAATTACATTGTGATTATCGATCGTGACTCGATATATAGGTTGTATAAGCCGAATAGTGTCAAATACTAACGGTGGTATATTTGTATAGAATTTAAATGAATAAAATAATCATATTAAACTTTAATTTAAGAAAATATATGAAACAGTTAAAATTCGATGCTCACATTTTATTGATAGTACAATTTCTTAATTATTTCTATAAAAAATTATTATAAAAAATGCATTAAAGCATTTGATGTTTATTTGAATATATTGAAAAAGTTATTTTAAAACTATTAAGAAATTATTCTAAGCTAGAAAATAAAAAAAGCATAACATATTATTAAAATTATATTAGGATATTAGTGGCAATCAGTATTTTATTGTATGGCGTTAACCCTATCGTTGCCTCGGTACTTGATAAAAATACATAACATGAGTTTCTGCATGAGGAACCGATGTACAGAAGCAATTTTCTTTAAATGAGATAAATAAAATAACAGTAGTAGGAGTTATGTTGACTCTGGACCAAATACTCCCCTCCAAAAGGAGGATAGATTCCTCAGTAGTTTGCACTTTGAATGCTGACCCAGATCCAACCGGCGCAGTACACTCTCGCATACACTTCAAAATTTAATATAAATGCACTTTGAACGCTGCCCTAGATACTGACACAGCTCTCGCCAACCATTGCACTCTCGTCCGTACTTGTTTTTTGTCGATACTAAAATTAATTTTGCTTCTAGTTCTTACCACGAACGGTCGCATACGTACAGTCTTGCCTAAACTTGCCCATTCACTATTTTATTTTATATGTTATTCGGACAACATAAACAATAATTAAATTTAATACATTTCTTCCTCAAAATAAATGCTGAACAATAAAAATAACATAATATGTTTGTAGCGCGCAATTTTATTAGAAAACAGCATCAGTAATAAAATTTCACGATGGTTTGTAAAAAATTACTTATATTAATAATCGGTTATGTTCAGAAGAATATACATTTTAAAATGCAGAGTAGTAAACAATTAAATTTATGCATTTTTATTCAATATTCACATTGAATAGATTCATTATTTATTTTTATAATAAACAAATAAGATAATCCTAAAAGTTACACTTATTATAACCAATTACATACTCGATAAACAAAACATATGCTGTTGACGTCTTAATCATGAAGATTAACTATCCTATATGTAATAATGCTACTGTTAGAATTCCTGCACGTTTACTTCATGTACATAATATAATATTTAACGCACGAGAGCTTAGTTCGATAATATATATATTGTTACTGTTAAATTTTCTACCATTTAACACAAAGGAGCATTTACTACTACGGAAATATTCCTCTAGAAATCGACTACCTTCTACTAAACTGAAATGACAATTAGAACTAATTCTGCACAGATACCGACGAAAGAGGAAGAATCTACGCTTTTGACTACAATTCTGGAGGAAATCCAAAAAAACCTGGAGGAGTAATTCATCTTGAAAGATTTTAAACAGAAAGTACAAGACAAAATAATGAAACACATTCAACTATTTATTTATATGGAAAATTACGATGCAATGGAACGTGTTGAAGAAGAGGTCGAAAAATTTAAGAATATTAGATTTTTGTAGATTATAATTTAGCTATAAGCGAGATATGCGAAACAGCTTGGTAATGATGATTTTGTCATATCAATTAATAATCCACTTAGTGATTTTAGTATATTTAATAATATAATATTACATAGTACATAGTACATAATATTTAACGACCATTTTAAAGTAAACATTCATTTCAAACTATATACCATGAGGTGTTTCTGTGCAACTTTACTATATGTCTAATACTTCTTACATGTTATACTTCTACTTTAGGTTAATATGCGGATGATTTACAGGTATTTTATATCACCTGAAAAATTAAATATCAAAGAAGAAAGTTCTACATGTAAACAGCATTGAAAAGAATTGTGTAAACCTAAGTTTCACTTTGGGGACAGAGACTTTATAAGACAAAGACCCAAATACTAACTCTTGGAAAAAATGATACCCTGAACAGAAATGAAATTTAAATGATTGATGTTACTTATAATCACAAATTGATATAGTCTTCACACCTTAAGAATCACAAAAGAAATCGAAAGTAAAATCGCGCTCTGAAGCCTTTCCTAAATACTAACCAACTTTTACAACTATACTATGAAACAGTCCGCAGTATAATTTAATACGCATCTCCTATAATGGTTGAATCAACCAAAAAGAAGCACACCAACTGGAAAAAAGAATTCTAAAAATAACATATTTTCTAAACCCACCAGTTTCAGCTTATAAAGATTATTTACATTATAGGCACAAAAATCAAGCTAACAACTCTATCTAAAAGCATTTAAAGACAAAAGCAATCCAATAAATCTAATTACGTAAATCATTCAAACAACAACCATCGAATTCTTCAGTACTTTTAAATCTTTCATATCCTGCAAATACTTATTCAAAACTTAGTAACAAATTAAACTTACAAAAAATATATGTTACGTCACATACGCGCACTCAAACTATTTAGCGATTATAACATCTTGTACATGTATATTATTTCATTTTTGTTTTAAAATTATTGTAAAGATATTTCTATTGTACTAAATGTATTTTTGTACATATATTACTATTATATCTTATTAATGTACTATTTCAAAATAATTTTTTTATTTACGCCATTATAGCTCCCATTCCTGATGGTTGTTTTTACAAATATTCGCTTATTATTATTATTATATTTCTATGTTATCCACCATACTTATTAATTTCACTATAATAAAGCAAAAATGTTTTTCCAGTCATAAAAATAGTTTTTTTTATTTATTTTAAAATGTTTATATCATTTTTGATTATACGAACGATCGATATTAAAATTTATCAAATAATAATAAACAATTATCCGGACAATTTAATTATTTTTCAAAATATGTGCTAATTGTTTGAAATAACATTTCAAACATTAAATAACTATTAAACGTTCTTCTAATTTATTAATTATTATTTTTTAAATATAGATTGTCACTTGCAGTGTCCTTAATTATTCAATATTGTTTTAATTATTTCCGATTAGTTCTTTATATTCTAGTATATTATTTGAATTATTTCCGATTGGTCATACAAGTGTATAAAATAATATACAATAATATATATTTTAACATGTCGTTTCAACAAAATATAATTATTAAACGTTCTTCTGTTTTCTAAAATAATTTTTACAAATATATATAGTCTCTTGCAGTGTATATTTTGTTCTATATTGTGTTAATGATTTCTATTTGGTCGTATAAGTAAATTTTAACCTAATTATTATGACAATTAATTATTTGTGTGTCCTTCCTATAAATTTAGAAGGAACACCATTTGTTCATTTACAATATATGTCATATTTTAATTTAGTTAAACAACTTTTATATAAATTTTTGGTGTTAGAAACGTCTATTTGTGATACTATTTGGTTATGCCTCAGTAAAAAAAGTACCGGCGGCACACCGGCGTTTAGCGCACCTCACAGCGGTATGACAGCGGTTAAAAAAATATGTTGAATTAAATGCTAAAATACTAAATTATACCTTTTAGAATGCTTATACAAGGGCGGATCCAGGGGTGGGCGTATGGGGCTAGCGCCCCCCCCCCCGGTAATTTTATAACATACTATAACATACTGTAAATATTTTTATAAGCAATTTTAGGGCCCCCTTAGCAGTCATAATAAAAAAAACTTTTATTAAGTTTTTTAATTTTTAATAGAGTCTAATAATATTTAAACATATACAGTATATAGTCATATACATAGCCTTTTAAAAGGGCCCTTTTATGATTGTAGGGCCCATATAATTGTTTTACTAGGGCCCTAGATTCAATTCAAGACTATTACAAAAAAACAATCACAATCCCATTATTGGACCATTTATTATCAGAGATGGATTCAAGATTTACTTGTCTGCACGAAAGAGCAACATTGGGTCTTCAATTAGTTTAATCTTTAAAGTCCGATTTACCAAAGTCAGTCATTTTCTTACTTCAAGGAAGATCTTCCCGATTCAGATGGATTTGAAGCCGGACTTCATCTATGGTTTCAGATGTGGGCTAATCGGTTAGCCGAAAACCATCGTCCATTATCGAAGCTCTGAAATCATGTGACAAAACTTTTTATCCTAATGCATATGTTATTTAAAAAATTTCATCTAATAACAAGTTGCGAATGTGAACATAGCATTAGTGTTCTGCGACTACTAAAAACCTACCTACGATCCACCATGGGCCAAACAAGACTTATTTCCTTAGCTTTGATATATATCCACAGAGATATCCTCGTGGACAAAAAGAAAGTTGCTCAAGATTTTGCAAGACGACAAGAATCCTTTGAAATATATTTTTTCTAACATTTTGCGTTTTTTAAATACATAGCTACTAGATGTTTATTAATTGATCAACATGCATAATTTATAGTTCATATGTATAATATAGTTGAAATATATAATTTGATTTTGAACAGAAATTTAATAATGTATGTATACAATTATGTGTACATTCTCATATTATACTTCAGGTCCTTCATAATACATTACCTATTTATTATATTGTACATAATTGATAGAAATTCTAAATTTGATTAGCAATCTAATAATATACAAGTATATATATGTATATATATGCATCACTTTTGAACTTTCATGACATCTTATGAAATATAACATTATTATTACCTTTTGTGATTATATACCTATAATAAATATATACAATACAAATAAATTAAAGAAATATCATGTAGATGTATAATAAATAACGATAAAATTATATAATAGTATATATACTTTTTTCCAATAAAAATAAATAAAGTGTTTATTAAATCTTTAAAAAATATTATACAAACATTATTATTTCTATATTATATATATAAAACATCATTATTAAAAACATAATAAAAAGTGTTTTTAAATTTTGTTTAAAGTTATAAAAATTGGGCCCCTAACAATTCAGCCCCCCTTCGGTAAAAAATCCTGGATCCGCCTAATAATTAGCAATAATGTGTTTACTCCCTGTCCCACATGATATATTACAGGAAACTAAATTGGTAGAGAGAAGGGGAAGGGAACTTGATCTCTCATTTTTTCAGGACCTGTACAAGAGGAAGAGATGTCCAGAATATAATGGTTACAATAGCTAGAGCTGTGCTGGTGTCAGGCAAATTGGATTCAGTCTGCAGCCAAAGACAACTAACTATATATGCTACTGATTGACATGCCGCCAGCTCAGCATGACATATAATGACGGTTATGATCAGAGCACAGGAGCTGTCCGAATCAGTTGGACAGGACTTTACAGTTTTCACCCTTGATCAACAACTGTACAAGTAGATGTGCAAATTTGATATTCTCTGGTCCCAGCCTGACAAGTTCCTTGATTTCTATTTGATATTGGGGGGAATGTAACTGTTTATGAGTTTTGCTGGCTGTTTAGACGTTGCGTTGTAATGCAATTCTCTGGGCTTTCTGAAGTCCTGTTTTTTGGTTTTCGCTGGAGTTCTAAAGATGCTGAAATAGAAAAAGTTACCTCAGAACATGGAACATCTTTCCGTATGGTAGCAGAAGATATAATCAGAAATATTATTGAAAAACTAGCAGGACCTGATAAATGTACTCGAGGGAATTTCAGAAAATAGCAAAATAGCAAAGTTATGGTTTGATGGGCTTATTAAGCCAATAATAATATATATTTATCCACCCATCTATACAAAGTACATTCAAAGTGCAACCGACAATACACAAACGAAACAGTTAATACTGTTAATTAAGAAAGATATAAAAAGTTCGTTTTCAATTACCGCCTGGACGTTTTAATATCACGCACATTTCTATATGCTGAGGACGGAGAATCCTAAGCGGCAGGTGCAGCAAAGCGAAAAGGCTCCACGAGCTGACAGTTCTTAAAAGAGGCTGGTGCAGACGTAACGCTGACTGTTAGCGCAGGTATAGCGATGACGGGGCTGGCTGAAGGAGACTCTGGACATACACTGGTGCAGTACCCTGTATACATTTAAAAGTAAAGATGGTGAGTTTAAAATTGATCGCTTATGGACTGGAAGCCAGTGGAGGTCTCGAAGCACGGAACTGATATCATGACTGTACCAAGGGAGTTTCTTCACAACTCGAGCACAACAGTTCTGTATGTTCCGAAGGCGCTTGACGGAGGCAACTTTGCACCCACGGAGGATAGAATTGCTATAGTCAAGCTTCGTAAACACAAATAACTATGATGGTCACGTCTTCAGAGAGAAATAGACGAATGCGGCGAAAGTTACGTAAGAAATGGAATGAGCTTTGGCAAACAGTGCGGATGTAAGCATGCATCCAACCGAAGTGAGCTATCCTAGGTAACACCTAGAGTCTTTTACAGGAGATGGATTTGCAGATTAGAACAGATGTTCAGGTGGGGAATCTGAAGGAGGTCAACACGAGGACGTGAACCAGCGATAAAAACGCAATTTTGTCAGTGTTTAGCTTTAGTGTGTTGGAATTGAACCACTCCGAAAGATAACGTAAGCAGTCTTCAAGCTGATTCATGTTTGTATAGGCTTTACGACCATTAAAAGATAGATAAATTAATATGTCGTCAGCATAAATATTATGGTGCGGATCAAGTGACGATATGCTTTCCGTAACAGGGGCAGTGTAGAGATAATACAAAAGAGGGCCAAGACGGACCCTTGAGGTACACCATACTGGAGAGACAAGCAGGACATTGATTTTCAACTTAGACATATTAGGTTCGATCATTGAGATAAGACTCAAACCATTTGAGGACTATAGCACGAAACCCAAACCTTGTCTTGAGGCGCTCCAACAGGTGCTCCAAAGGCTGCGCTGAGACCTAAGAAAATAGAACAAGATATTAGTCCATCATTCATATTGGAAGCCAGGTCATTGTGCAAATGCGTGATTGCTGTTTCAGTGGAATGATGAACGCAATAAGCCGATTGGAAAATAGTAAATAACTAACAGACGAAAATACATGTACACAAGAGGCGACAAGCTTCTCGATAAGCTTTAATATAAAAACAGACCAGGTATATAGGACGATAGTTATTCAAGGATTCCTTATCAAGTCAAAGCTTTTTCAGCAGCGGTGTAACAACAGCCTCCTCCGTGGATACAAAAACATTTCCAGTAGTAAGCGAGTAATTTGCAATAAGACATAAAATGATCGTAAGTTCAACCCGTATTACGGCGTAAGGACTTAATTATCCACTTGGAATTGGGTCCAGATCAATTATTTTTCCGGTTTTACACTAGCAAGAATTTCTACCACTTCATCCATAGGGACTATATCAAACCGAGACAGATGGATAATGGTATTAACCATTATGGTTTACATCCGAGCATAGCGAAAAGTAGATTTTCTGTTCTACCTGAAGGCTGTGGAGCTCATGAGGCTTATTTTTTTTCAAAATGACAAAGAGTTTATCGATATGTAAACTTATAAGCATACCCTCTTATTACAGGACAAGACAACACATATGAGATTACCAAAGACTCTGTTATACCACGACAAAATATATCCACAAATCATAAGGAAACTGATAATATCATTGTTCAACAACAGGCATTTATGGCATTTGATCAAGGAGCCCAGAGTGTCAGTGTAATGGCAGATGATACTAATGTATATGTACTGCTATTGCATTATTACCAGCAAAAGAAGCTCAACATAGCAATGTACATGCAGTCCCCGTACAGAGTAAAATTACTGTTGACATAAGGGCAACAGCAATTAAGAACAAGCTAATCATTCCAGATAATCTATTAGCACGCACATGCCCTCACTGGTTGTGACACAGTGGCTCAATGCTACAATATAGGAAAGGCCAATATGATTAATGTGCTTCAACAGGGCAAATACAATTAAGTCTTCTCGATGATATGGATGCAGGTATCTTGCTATGGTCAACAGAAATGCAAAATCATGAGCGTAGCCAGAATCAGCTTATGGATGACTAAGGGTAGGCAGGGAAATTAGTACTGCATGCATAAATTGTGTACACTAACCCAAGTCCCACAGATAAGGCTTTTCAAGAATGCAACCAGCCTAGAAATCCCAAATAATGACCCCTAAAGTTTTGGTGGGCAAAAGGTGATTACACAAAAATCCTCATGCCCACAACTATAGGTACCAGTAAATACCAAGCTAGCCCCCTATTACATAGAGAAATGATAAAATGCGTAATGTTCAAATGACACGCCATGTTCCAGTGCAAATTGTGGCTGCAGCAAAGCTTGTATACCATGCTCTATTTTCTGTGGATGTAAAATCACAGATTGTCACAGAGAAAACAATAATGACAATGATAAAAAAAGATTATTCCACTTGGAACCAGAAATCAAAACTCTGTGTTTACAAAAACGTGGTTTTAAAGTGAAAAAATACTATTTGTTAGTATTTTCTATGAATTTAAATAAATTAAAAATATATAAAAACGCTCAACCCTTGCAGGGTACACACAGTTTTATGCAGCTTGAGTGATGCCTAATAAGAAACAGTCATAAAAAAATACTATACTTCTTTTAAGTATATCTAAAGATCTGCCCGACTAATAGTTGAATGGCCATAATGAGAAATCATCTAAAATAAATAAGATTTATGGTTTTAACAATATTTTCACAATGTGTATAATCATCTACACATTTTATATTCAATTTATATATATCAATCTACATATTGACCATTATTTTCTTATTTGTTTATATTCAAATGAATTTTGTATGAATTTGTAATTATGTCTCATTCATTTATTAAAACTAGGTTAGCAAAAATTAATTAAAATTGAAAAGTTTGCACTTTATAGTCTCACCAAATCATTTAAAGATACTCAGAGGTGTTTACCCCAAATTAAAAAAATAATAGTTTGGAAAAATATTTTCCGCAATTTGGAGGAAAAAATCGTAATAAAAAAATATTCATATTTAATACAAAATATATTTTTTTAAATTACAAAAAGATATTTAAATTTAATACAATGCATATGTCTTTATTTACACGAAAACACTTATGGCAAAACTAAAGTTAGTCATTTAGATAATTATAATAAGCTCCCTTAAGTAGCCCCAGCGAATTGTCAGAAAATTGTTAATTAGAGGTACGAATTCTTGTCATGAAGAACGTATGCCTCTCACTTTGCAATCATCTCTCAGGCATTGGAACCAAGCATCAGCTCTGCATCATTTTTCTGGATACTTCTGTCCGTGTACTTCACCTGATAAAGAAAATGATATATTTTAAATATACTGACTGCTCTTGTATATTTTGCATCATGATTGAACAATAAATAATAACATGGTAACAAGTTTAAAATATTCGAGCAATAAGATTAGTAAATAATAACTATAAAACAACTATAAAAAATAAATTTCATAAAAAATATTCGAGCAATAAGATTAGTAAATAATAACTATAAAACAACTATAAAAAATAAATTTCATAAAATGGTAAACTAACCTCGCTGATGTCCTTGTATGCAGCACTTGGTTGCATAAATCAGGTGAAAATATCTCTAACCAGTTCACAGAGAGATTTTCACAAAATATGTATCATCTGACGTTCAGCATGAAGAGTTAGAAGAATCGAGTTGTACACTTTGACAGTGTAAACAAGAAAAAACTGTGAAAAGTTTGTGTGTAGGTTTTTTTTTTAAATGCAATGTCTTATCTATCTAGACTGTAATGGCTGGATTATTTTTTCAGTAATTTTGTTACATTCATTTTAAAGAAATGTGCTAATGGTATCCAATTCTGCACAAGTCTTACCAAACATCTTCCAATGCTAAGCCATCTAGTGCAGCCATGCTTCAATTTTTTTGCTGTTTTACTATATTTATTATTAAATAATTAAAATGCGGAATTAGAAGTGACAATGTGGAGTCACAGGATTTGGGGTCAAAATCCATACTTATTCTGCAAAATCCATAATGGTAAACACCTCTGGATACTTTATTAATTTGTTATGCACTATTTATTCATTTCAAACTAAGTCTTAACTTTTACCTTACATTTGATGCCTATGGATAAATTTTGCAGTGTCTAATTAAAACAAAACATATAAATGTTTATTGCAGCTAAATAACCTAAACCAGACACATATCCAGGGGATTCTGTGACTTTTAGAAAAAACCCTATTACTCTCTTAAGTGGAAAATTTTATTATCCCCCAATTACCTACATGTATTACATAAAGTTTTTGATACTTTAATATACTCTACAGTTTAAAGATTTTTTACTTTTTTTTGTAAATAAGTATGCCATTTTTATTACAAATTATTATTTTTAATTCAAAAACAAAAATTATGTCTTTAGATTACATTTAATATAATTTAAATTCTTAATATATTTAAAAGAATTTAAATTATTATAATTATTGTAATAAAAGCAAAAAATTATTATATATACATATATTATGGTTAAATTGCAAAAAGACAGTAAAGATGATGTCATTATGTCTTTTGATCTATTTTTGGAACCACTCCCTCCTACCAAAAATCATTTAAAAAACATTAATAGAATTAACCAATATAAAAAAGTAATTAATATAAAACATTAATGATAAATTATTATTAAATAAATGATTTTAAAATATAACCTTAACATACAACCCTGGCAAAAAGAAACCCTACCTACATAAATTTATCATATTTTTGTTTTGTATGGCATGTTTAAGATAGGTGACTGCTTTTACTCAATTTCCTTCTATCTGCAATTATGCAGAGAGGTGTTGTGAGCGTAGCCAGCGATATTGTGTTATGTTTTTATTGATTTTGCAAGATGTTTGGTGGAGAGGAAAAGAAACACATATTTAGAGCAAAAACTAGCATAATAGTAGACGAACTCACAAAAGGACTGCCCATGACAAGAAAAAATGAGAAGTGGAAACTATCTGTTGTGTACGTTGCCTAAGGAACCAATAAAGCGATGGCTATCACTTAAAAGGCAAATTTACACGACAAATGACTAACTTTTGTGGACAAGGGAAGACTGTATGCAAAACAACAGTCATTGATCTCTGCCAAAAACATCAGCAATTTCAAACTGTGCATGATTTACCACGTTCTGGGCGCCCTGCGATCAGTAGTGCTCGAGAAAATCAAAATCTATGCTGCCTCTCTGCAAACAACCTGCGCTTTATTGCCAGACACCTTCAGCAGTCCTGGAGAACACAATATGGGGTCAGAGCATCACTCAGAACAGTTTGAAATCGACTCATAGCAAAGAATCTTCCTGGTCATATTGCCAAGAAGAAACCTCTACTAAGTGCCAGGCACCGTCAGAAACATTTGGAATGGGCTCAGAGTAAAGTGGACTGGAGTCCTGCCCAATGGCAGTTGGTGTTCTTCAGTGATGAGTCACCAGTCCACTTAATTCAGTGTCACCAACGGCATTATGTGCATTCCCCAACTCAACAACGGTTTGATCCTACCAATATAAGGCCCACCGTGCACTCCGTTGGTGGAAAACTTATGGTTTGGGGTGGTTTCTCCAGGTCTGGTTTGACTGCTCTGGCCAGAATCTACGCTACCCTCAACTCTGAAGGCTACCAGGAGATT